>RXON01003194.1:0-104130 GCA_009667805.1 Leptobrachium leishanense
GCCCCCTTCACCGCTCTTCCTTTGATAAACAGCAGCCTCAGAAGCACCTGTGTCATCAGTTGGTATCCTACCAGTGTCTGGAAAGGTTACACAAGTGTCGCTTTAGAGTGTCCTCAAGTTGTTTCATCCTGTGCTCCCTCTGCAACCTTACCCTTGTATCGTGGATCAAGAAGGGTTGCCAACCAGTAATGATGCCTCTCCTCAATAGCACGGATCCTGGGGTCTTTTATCAGACTTTGCAGGATAAGGGAGCCCATGCAGCATAGGTTGGAGGTGGCATTAGCTTCAGAGTGTTCCTGGTCGCTGAGGATGACCGTATCGTGCACTACCTCCTCCCAGCCACATACTAGTCCTTGGGTTTCTGGGGACACAAAACCCTCCCTTGAGGAATCCCCACCTTCAATGCCCCACAACTTAAATATTCCTCATCTTCCTCCTGTCTGATCTGAGGACCCGCAGGAATGCTAACTGCGGAAAGACTGTGGCCTTGAGAGCTAGGGAAGGCCTCCTCTTCCTCCCGCTGCTCTGCCTCTAGTGCCACATCTATAATTCCCCGCAGAGTGCGCTCCAGCAGGAACACTAAAGGAATTGTGTCACTGATGCATGCACTGTTCCTGCTCACAATCCTCGTTGCCTGCTCAAATGGTGACAGTACAGTGCATGCATCCTTGATCATCAGCCACTGCGGGGGGGGAAATAAAACCAAGTTGACCTGAACCTGTCCTTGTACCATATTCCCACAGGTACTCATTGATGGCCCTCTGCTGCTTGTGCAGGCGCTGCAGCATTGCCAATGTCGAGTTCCACCTGGTGGGCATGTCACAGATCAGACGGTTTGTGGGAAGGTGAAATTCTCTTTGAATTTCTACCAGGCGAACACTTGCTTGGAATGGCCATCTGAAGTGGCTGCAGACTTTTCTGTTCTGACTGAGAAGCTCTGCAAGCCCTGGGTACCTGGTTAGGAAACGCTGTACCACCAGATTAAGGACGTGTGCTAGGCATGGTACATGCGTCAATTTACCCAGGCATAGGGTGGAGAGAAGGTTGCTGCCATTATCACAGCTGAAGCTGGCGTGGTGTTAACCATCTCTGCGCCTGCTCCTGCATAGCTGACAAAATATCTGGCTCGGTGTGGCTCCTGTCAACTAAAAAAACCAGCTCAAGCACAGTATGGCATCTTTTTGCTTGAGCCATTGCGTAGCCCCTGCCATGCGTCGGTTTAACTGCCACTTTGCCAGAGACATTGGAGGAGAAAGAAGAAGAGGTGGTGAAGCAGACAGACCTCATAAAAGCAGCTCTCTGGAGGTGTGGTGGATGAACAAGCTCCAGCACAGAGCCCCATCTTGGATCCCTCCCAGCTGCAATCAGAGTTACCCAGTGTGCCATGAAGGAAATGTACTGGCCCTGTCCATGCTTTCTGGACAACGTGTCTAAAGTAATGTGCACCTTGCTGCTGACTGCCTTTCCCAATGACTCCATAACAATGTCTTCCACGTGTTGGTATAGTGCTGGAATGGCCTTCCGTAAAAAGAAATGGCGTTAATTCGGCAGAGTCCACCAGCTGGAAAGGCAGCAGCTGTAATGCGAGTAATTTTGCCAAGCCGGCATTTAGACGTTGTGCATGTGGATGGTTGGGACAATATTTTTTCTGCCACTGCAGCAGCTGGGGCAACAAAATATGACTGCATAAATCTGCAGCTGATGTGATGCTAGCAGATTCAGAGGAAGGACGTGGTACACCCATTACTGTAGCATCATCCCTGTCAGTGGAGGTTGTAGGAAATGACATGGCAGGACATATAGTGGGGGTATAGACAGATGAGGAGGACGACCTATGACAGTGTTGTGCCAACAGGATGTGTGGCAAGTGGTCATATGTCGCCTTAAGCACGTGGTACTCAAGTGTCTGTCTTTCCGACGCTTGATCCTCTTCCGACATAGCTTACAAATAGCAACACTGCAGTCTGCTGCACATGTCGTGAAGAACTCCCAGACAGCAGAGATCCTGGACGTGTGCTGCTAGACAACAGTGCTCTGCACCTGAGCAGCTCTGACATCTGATGCCTTGGACTGGCTATGGTTGCTCAGAGGACGTTCTGCCTTGTTTTGTTGTGCCTCCTCCTCCCTTGACTCCTCTGTTCGATCAGGCACCCAGGTGGAGTCAGTGATCTCATCATCGTCATCACCCCCTATCTCCTCTTTACTGGAGCCAACTTGGCAGTGTGCTGCAGCTGCTGGGGGAACAGGAGTGCCAGTTCTTTGTGTGTCACTGGCACCCTCTCACACTAGGCTGATTATACTCCCTTCCTCAACCTCAGAGTCAACATCAGAGCACTGGAGTTGCTGCGCATCCTCAAACAGCATGTCACTGTCACTTTAGTCACACAATTCAGCTGACTCCTTCATGTATGATAGTGAGGCTACGCAGCGGCGTAGCGTGGGTTGTCAGCGCCCGGGGCAAGGCAAGAATTGTGCGCCCCCCCCAACCTGTGGACACAGTAACACACCCTTATTCCTTTCTACCAGTAGAGTATTGACCCTCTTACTCCACAAGCACATGTATTGTATATTAACAAAATACTGATATAATAAAAAAATGAAACATACATACCCCCCACGCTACGCCACTGCTACCAGTCACCCTGTCCCAGTATACACTAGCATAGTTCCACTGTAACGGTTAGCCCCTGCTTGGGCCATCGTGGTGGCTTGGAACATGAGATGAAGCCCTTAAGGCAGGTGAGTAACTGACTGGACACAAGGACAGACGGATTTCTCCAAAACCAAGGAGCACCAAAAAACAGAACAGAATTGCCACTAAGCTCCGAAGGCTTCAAGACCGACAGACAACTTAGGACACTCAGGAACACAAAGATACACTTGACAATCCGTGAAGGGAGCAGGCTGCAGGACAGTAAACAAAACCGACAGACTATACTAAAAGAGGTCCTTATAAGCGGCCTCTGAATATAATACTAAACTAAGACAGACAAGGTACATAAAACATGAAACATACAAGAATCGTCAATCAGGCAGAGGTTGGCAACAGATCAGAAATATAGGGTACCGGGGGGAGTAGAAGGGATAGTCAAAAATAAAGCCGAGGTCAGAACCAGAAAACACTTGAACAGGAATGCTTTGCAGCAACTCAGGAAACACGAACCAGACAGAACCACCATCAAACTCCACAAACAGTCAATGAGGCTCTGTGCTGCTGGGAATATATAGGGAGTGGGTCTGTGTGATTGGGCCATGTGACCCCAGACCAGGAGATCACAACAGAACCCCAGATCAGCCCTAAACAGCACAGCCAGACACACCATAGGGGAAAAACAAACATGAAGACCCTTCACCACCAGGGGGCAAGGCCAAGATGTGACATCCACTCTCACACTATACCCAGTCACTCTCTCCCAGTACCCCAGTCACCCTCTCCCTCAAGTACCCCCAGTCAAAGTACCCCCACTTTTTCCCAGTACCCCCAGTCACGCTCTCCCAGTACCCCCAGTCACGCTCTCCCAGTACCCCCATTCACCCTCTCCCCGTACCCCCAGTACCCCCTCACTGTGTGTGTTGGTTACACTGCTCTGGTGTCACACAGTGCCGCCTACCTGCATGGAGTTGCTGGTGGTCCGGGGGGTGGGTTGTCCAGGGTTCTTAGTGAGGACTGGATTTTAAATGTGCTGCAGGGCAGGCACCTCCCTCCCCCCTCCCTGTTCAGCTGCCGCAGGGCTGCTAGCGGTGGGGTGCTGGCACAGGGCTTAAAGGGGGGCTGACAAGCGTGATATAGGGTGTTCCATCGAATAATGCTGCACTGCTTCACGTGACTCATGTCAGTGTTCTGTAGTCAGGACAGGACCAGAATTTTATGTTCTGCTCCTCCCTTCCGGATGCTGAGTGTTAAGTCACCGCCGGCACTGCAAAACCTGGCGGCTGCATGTGCAAGGGCCTCTCACGGACACCAGTGTCTGTGAGCGGACACCTTGCTGATCCCTGCTGGAAAATATTAGTGGTTCAAATTTCTTTTGAAATTTTGCACCCCCTAAGAAAATTGCACCCGGGGCGACCGCCCCCGAGGCACCCCCCACGCTACGCCACTGAGGCTACGGCAGGAGTAGCTGTGGACATGGAGGCTGCACTAGATGATTTTGCAGCTGAGGTGGACTGTAAACCACTACAAGCCTGGCTGGCAGAGGACTCAGAGGATGAGGATGGCCTGGTTAGCCAATCCTGCAATTCCTCTGTATGTTGCTGCTGCTTAAGATGGCCAGCACCAGTTAGAAACAAGGACAAGCGTGCCCCTACAGAGGATGCACCACGTCCACGACGACCAGGGGCACAGCCTTCCGACACAGATGCTGCTTGCCCTCTTATCTGTGTCTGGGAGCGTCTGCCTGTCCCTTTTGGTCTTTCTGACATGGTGAGTGATATATAGATTAAAGATATACATATTTTCCAGAACAATGCTATACGTCAGTGTTACACCCTGATAGCTGGCAACACCCAGATTCTACTCTGAATAGATAAACCGATGAACTCTGATTAAACTGTGTTATTGTATGGTATCTAGAATTAAATTAAAGATATACATATTTTCCAGAACAATGCTATAAATCGGTGATACAGCCTGATAGCCTGGCAGCAGCTGGCAGTGCCAACACACAGATTACAATTCCCAGATATCTGCTAGAAGTATGTGGGACCCCCTGATAGCTGGCAGTGAGAAGACACCGATTACAATTCACAGAAATCTGCTAATCTCCTCTCACTCCTGCAAAAAAACACGTGCTGGGGCTGCGGGGAAGCCTTATATAGTGTGCTGCAGGACTTAGCTCTGTGAGCCCATGATTGGGAAAAATTTGCCCATAGTCTTGCACCTGTCTTGCACCTGTGGTCAGGTGCAAGGCTGTAGCCAATTACAATGGAAAAGTGCATTGTGGGCGAACACGCGGAAATGTTAGATGTTTGCCGAACGGCCGATGTTCGAATCAAACTCATGTTCGGATCGAACCGCCAGCCCATCTCTACTCACAATGAGGATAACCGAAAGTTTGCACAACTATATATCCTTGATCCCGATGAGGCCGCAAAACAACGCCTCATGATTAATGAAAATTCTAAATGCAACACAGAACTCATGACAGAGTTAAGTTCTTTTATGGATAAAAACAATCCATTTGCAGAAGCCTGCAAAATGTTATATGAAGTACAGTAGTGCACACTTAGTACATGTACAAATACAGTACACACAGAATAAATGCACGTATAGCAAAAGAACATATAGCATAATATACACCCCCCCAGAATAATATACACAGCACTGAGCCCCCAGACTATTTTCCACAGTTCACATGGATATTATTGACCCCAGCTCATATGGGTATATATTGCCCCAGTTCACATGGATATTGCCCCAGCTCTCATGGATAATGCCCCAGCTCTCATGGATAATGCCCCAGGTCTCATGGATATTGCCCCCAGGTCTCATGGATAGTGCCCCCCAGGTCTCATGGATAGTGCCCCCCAGGTCTCATGGATAGTGCCCCCCAGGTCTCATGGATAGTGCCCCCCAGGTCTCATGGATATCGCCCCCCCAGGTCTCCTGGATATTGCCCCAGCTCACCTCTCCTTGCCGGCGGACGCTTGCTTCCTGCTTGAACGGCCGCTGACAGGAAGTGCAGCCGCTGTCAGCGGCCGTTCAAGCAGGAAGCAAGCGGCTGCCAGCAATCATTTCGGGCTGGGCGCTTCACAGCTGTGAAGGGGCGCAGCCATGGCTCGAGACCTGCTGGAAAGCTGCGGGAACGCAGGTTCCCGCAACCTGCGTTCCCGCAGCGTTCCCTCAGGACTCGAGCCATGGCTGCGCCCCTTCACAGCTGTGCCCGAGGCAGGCGCCTCACTTGCCTCGCCCTTCCTACGGCCCTGATTGTATGACTGTGTGCGATAATCTCTTCAACAGCGATATTCCTTTCATCATAGACAACTTTTTACACCGAGAATGTAAACTTTATAATAAAATATTCAATCTTACTTGATAAATATTAGCGTGAATATAATTATAGCTATTGGAATAATTTTTGGTGGTTGTTTTTATTATTTTTTTTATTTATTGTTCTCTATCGTGTTATATTGTTTATGTACATTATGTTTAATGGTCAGTATAGGTGACATTATGTAAAGCTGAATGTGATGCAGAACTTGTTAGAACTTAGAACTTTTGAGTTCAACAGCAGGTTTTCTTGATCAATGCATAATTGATTTACCAGCCGAATTGTGTTATTCAGCCATTTATATGTGTATGGTGTATTGTTTATTTAGACTTGACAAAGACCCGAGAGGGTCGAAACGTTGTCTAGTGTTTATGTTCACTGTGGAATTAAAATCTTTTAGTTTTACTACCGGGAGTCAGCAACTATATATTTTTCTGATTGTTGCTGGATTGGGGAGTCTTCCATGCCGGCTGGTAGACCTTCGTGATTGCAGCACATCTTTTCTATAGAATATATAAGCACACAATTTGGATGATAAAATGTGAAAAAATATTTTTACATGCTGTAAATGATTGAAATCTGAATGGAAAGGTCCTCATACAATCAGGGTTATTCAAAGAGAATCGTAAAGTCACTGTACATTCGGTGACTTTTCGTTCTCTGCACTTCGGGGCGATTCGGCGATCCTATTTCACCGCCCCTTAGTGCAGGGAAAACTCGCAGCAAACCCGTGGGAAAACTAACCGTAACCCGCAGAAAACAGCTGGATTAATCACACCGAACACGCCGGAGACATCCGACTAGCCGCCGATCACCGCACAGAGCAGCCACCAGAAAAAGCCGACACGCAGACAAACGAGGTGAAAAAAAAAAAACCAGTACACTTGGAAGTTTTAAATTTTAAACACTGTTTGCAAAAAAACTACTGAATGAAAATGTCTGGAATTTACATATAAGATCCTATGAATGATAACAAAAAGGGCCATTACAGAAAAAAGAAAGAACAATTTAAAAAAAAAATGGAGAAAAACGTTTGCCAAAAAATGGCTAAAAGATCCTAAAAAATCTATAAATAGAGTTTTTATTGCAGAATAAAATAAGTGGTTTATTAGATATTGAATTAAAACGGGAATAATTTTAACATTGACCCCTAAGGGAATCGCCTGAATAAATCTGTCGAATGAGACCACCGAACAGCAGGGCATTTCAGCAACTTTTCCCTGCAGTTTTGTGTTCTCTGAATAGACGAAGCATTGCTTCTCTATGGGGGATTTCACTGCCCTCAAACAGGCACCGTATGTGCAGGCAATTCACCAACATTTGGCGAAGTGCCTGCTCTCTGAATAGGCGAATGGCCAGGAAAGGTAACCGTACGCTGAATTTCAGTGTTCGGTTACCTTTCGGGGCCAGATCTGCTCTCTTTGAATAACGCTGATAACCTTCCTAGTTAGATATATCCATATCTGCCTGGTTTAGCCCTGTGCACATAATGCCCAAAGATCCATAACTGTAAAATCAGCTGCTCAAAGCTCTAAAATATCAGGCTTTCAGCAGCCAATGTAGGGAAAAAGAAACTAGACCAACCGCACCAACATCTAACTCAATTTCGCAGTAGATGGCGCCATCTACTGGCCAAAAGTAGGTTATTTACAGTAAGACATACAATAGGTATAAACTCAAATATTTCTTACTTTGAAATTAAATAAAAATGATTTTACAAAAATCCACTGGTTTCTGACGTTTCTCTGGAAAATCACTTGCTAGTGAAGGGGTTAATTATGCAAACAGGCTCGAAAATGGTATGTAAACCAACCGGATCACTCAGCCAATCGCTCTACAGATACCGGAATTGCTGCAGAGCAATTGGGTAAAGCAACGCAGTGGTACTGAGGATAAGTAAGCACCATGTCTTAAGGTGAGGCTGATGCGCAGTGGGTCTCACTGGCACGGTGCTCTCAATATGATACTGTGGCAGACTGTTTGTTTACAGGTGGTGAGGAAGTTCTCACCTTACCCATCATTCAGACTGGCCAACTGAGCCATCGACCCACAAGGATTCTCCCTGTGGTCCTTATGGGCAGTACATGCCTGCTGGTTAGATATAGCCAAATCTGCCTGGTTATATATATATCGTATCTGCACTATTCTATAACCTAAAATATGTTTTCATGTTGCTAAATTCCAAAAAATGCCCACCTAAATCTTCAGTTCCAGGCCCATAGAGAACTTAATCCAGCCCTGATTGTGATTCCAACCAAGAAACTGATCTATTTCTTTTGTATGTTTTGCAGAAATCCAAAATTTTCTGATGTACTGCTCTTGTTGGCAGGGATCAAAGAGGAAAGAACCTCCCACTCCAATATATACAGTCAGGTCCAGTAATATTGGGACATCGACACAATTCTAACATCTTTGGCTCTATACACCACCACAATGGAGTTGGAATGAAACAAACACAATGTGCTTTAACTGCAGACTGTCAGCTTTAATTTGAGGGTATGTACATCCAACTCAGGTGAACGGTGTAGGACTTACAGCAGTTTGCAGATGTGCGTCCCACTTGTTATGGGACCAAAGGTAATGGGACAGAATAATAATCATAAATCAAACTTTCCCTTCTTAATACTTGGTTGCAAATCCTTTGCAGTCAATCACAGCCTGAAGTCTGGAACGCATAGACATCACCAGACGCTGGGTTTCATCCCTGGTGATGCTCTGCCAGGCCTCTACTGCAACAGTCTTCAGTTCCTGCTTGTTCTTGGGGCATTTTCCCTTCAGTTTTGTCTTCAGCAAGTGAAATGCATGCTCAATGGGATTCAGGTCAGGTGATTGGCTTGGCCATTGCATAACATTCCACTTCTGTCCCTTCAAAAACTCTTTGGTTGCTTTTGCAGTATGCAGGTCATTGTCCATCTGCACTGTGAAGCAGCCGTCCAATGAGTTCTGCAGCATTTGGCTGAATGCGAGCAGATAATATTGCCCGAAACACTTCAGAATTCATCCTGCTGCTTTTGTCAGCAGTCATATCATCAATAAATACAAGAGAACCAGTTCCATTGGCAGACATACATGCCCACGCCATGACACTACCACCACCATGCTTCACTGATGAGGTGGTGTGCTTAGGATCATGAGCAGTTCCTTTCCTTCTCCATACTCTTCTCTTCCC
Source organism: Leptobrachium leishanense (assembly GCA_009667805.1). Classification (NCBI taxonomy): domain Eukaryota; kingdom Metazoa; phylum Chordata; class Amphibia; order Anura; family Megophryidae; genus Leptobrachium; species Leptobrachium leishanense. The sequence goes on from RXON01003194.1 coordinate 9,157, forward strand.
ATCACTCTGGTACAAGTTGATCTTGGTCTCATCTGTCCATAGGATCTTGTTCCAGAACTGTGAAGGCTTTGTTAGGTGTTGTTTGGCAAACTCTAATCTGGCCTTCCTGTTTTTGAGGCTCGTCACCAATGGTTTACATCTTGTGGTGAACCCTCTGTATTCACTCTGGTGAAATCTTCTCTTGATTGTTGACTTTTACACACATACACCTACCTCCTGGAGAGTGTTCTTGATCTGGCCAACTGTTGTGAAGGGTGTTTTCTTCACCAGGGAAGGAATTCTTCGGTCATCCCCCACAGTTGTTTTTTGTGGTCTCCTGGGTCTTTTTGTGTTGCTGAGCTCACCGGTGTTTTCCTTCTTTTTGAGAATGTTCCAAACAGTTGTTTTGGCCATGCCTAATGTTCTTGCTATCTCTCTGACGTGTTTGTTTTGTTTCTTCAGCCTAATGATGGCTTGCTTCACTGATAGTGACAGCTCTTTGGATCTCATCTTGAGAGTTGACAGCAACAGATTCCAAATGCAAATAGCACACTTGAAATGAACTCTGGGCCTTTTATCTGCACATTGTAATTAGGGTAATGAGGGAATATCACACACCTGGCCATGGAACAGCTGAGAAGCCAATTGTCCCATTACCTTTGGTCCCTTAACAAGTGGGAGGCACATCTGCAAACTGCTGTAAATCCTACACCGTTCACCTGAGTTGGATGTACATACCCTCAAATTAAAGCTGACAGACTGCAGTTAAAGCACCTTGTGTTTGTTTCATTCCAACTCCATTGTGGTGGTGTAAAGAGCCAAAGATGTTAGAATTGTGTCGATGTCCCAATATTTCTGGACCTGACTGTATATAACCCAAGTAAGTGTAACATTGTTGCATCCCCACCAATAGCTTCTCAGAACCCATCCTGACTGTCCGGCACAGGACAGCAGTCATGCACCCCTTCCCAATAGGTCCAGGGGATTTCTATACTTGGAAAACCTGTAGGAATAATAAATATTTATCTGTTAACTATATCAAATAATTTTGCTCAGGAGTTACTAGAGAAAAATGTAATATCAATGATTTATTAAGCTGTTATTTACTCACATGCCAATGCAACTTACAGTATGTGGGCAGGAGGACCCGACCCCTTCAGGAGTGTATTTCCCAGAATATTCATAATATAGGAATTGGATATAAGAACCACAATGTCTCATACCTCTTTAAAAAATGTTATAGCTCTCACGAACCAAGTCCATGGGTGCAGACAGACCTGTCCCTATGCTGGATTTTCTTACACCTGAGCCCTGCCAGCAGCTTCATGCCCTTTCCTTAGGGAACTCTGCATGTTTCATTCTTGGATTTCATGCAGACCCCTCTGAAGGAAGTTGCAGGTACTGCCCTCTACAGTCTTATATGTGAATTCCTATTTAAGGGTGTAGCCCATCAGAACCTGTCCTTCTGCATCCTAATACTAACTGTGACCTTGAGATTTGCCTGTTCACTCCTGATCGTCAAGCCTTACCATTATTTTGTTTGCCAAGCGCCATCTTTTCCAGTACACCCTCGTCAGGGATGGTATAACACAGGATCCCTGGGCAGAGATATCAGAGTAATACAGGAGTGCAATTAAGAGCGTAGTCAGAGGCAAACCAAGGGTCATGGACAGGATACAGAGGATGAAGGAACACAACTCACCAGCAAGGCAGTCAGGATAGGACTGGCTTTATACAGAGGAGCACCTAGCAAGCACACTCTTCATTTGCTTAGGTGTTTGCAATTTGCTTAGTGAATGCTTTGGTATTTGTCCCTTTAAGAGCAGGCCCGGTGTGCATACCCAAGTACCCTGCACAGAGGGAGACAATGTAGAGCTGAGTGGGGACACACAACAGGACTCGGGTTTGCCGAGCAGTTGGGATACGCCGACAGACCTGAGCCTGCCACGTTGCTGGCGTGTGCTGTGAGACCGGGATCTGTCACGGCCATGCCAGAGGAGATGCTGAGTCGGGCGGATCCAGAGACTAGTCTCGGGAGGGGCACTGACAGAAAATAAGGTGTTTTAGCAGAGAGCCCGACTCACGAGAATTTACAGAGGGCCCAGCTCACAGGAGCTTACAATATAGAGGAGCAGAGGGTCCGACTCACGGGAGCTTACAATCTAGAGGAGCAGAGGGCCTGGCTCACAGGAGCTTAAATCTAGTGGAGCAGACTGTCAGGCTCACAGGAGCTTACAATCTAGAGAAGAAGAGGGTCTAGCTCGCAGGAGTTTACAATCTAGTGGAGCAGAGGGTCAGGTTCACAGGAGCTTACAATCTAGAGAAGCAGAGGGCACACAGGAGTTTACAATCTAGAGGAGCAGAGGGCACCCAGAACCTTACAATCTAGAGGAACAGAGGGCACACAGGAGTTTACAATCTAGAGGAGCAGAGGGCACCCAGGACCTTACAATCTAGAGGAGCAGAGGGCACCCAGGACCTTACAATCTAGAAGAGCAGAGGGCACACAGGAGCTTTCAATCTAGAAAAGCAAAGGGCACACAGGAGCTTACAATCTAGAGGAGCAGAGGGCACCCAGGAGCTTACAATCTAGAAGACCAGAGGGCACCCAGGACCTTACAATCTAGACGAGCAGAGGGCACCCAGGAGCTTACAATCTAGAGGAGCAGAGGGCACACAGGAGTTTACAATCTAGAGAAGCAGAGGGCACACAGGAGTTTACAATCTAGAGGAGCAGAGGGCACCCAGAACCTTACAATCTAGAGGAACAGAGGGCACCCAGGACCTTACAATCTAGAGGATCAGAGGGCACCCAGGACCTTACAATCTAGAAGAGCAGAGGGCACCCAGGACCTTACAATCTAGAAGAGCAGAGGGCACACAGGAGTTTACAATCTAGAAAAGCAAAGGGCACACAGGAGCTTACAATCTAGAGGAGCAGAGGGCACCCAGGAGCTTACAATCTAGAAGAGCAGAGGGCACCCAGGACCTTACAATCTAGACGAGCAGAGGGCACCCAGGAGCTTACAATCTAGAGGAGCAGAGGGCACACAGGAGCTTACAATCTAGAGAAGCAGAGGGCACCCAGGAGCTTACAATCTAGAGGAGCAGTTTACAGACTCATATCTGAGTGGTTTATTACTGTGCAGCTCTAGCTTTCTTATACACCCTTGAGGAAGGATCAAACTCTCAGGATCCATTACTTACCTCCCTGGTGTCCCTGCACAGAGGCTCCAGCCACTCTCTCCTCTGATCCTGTTGCACAGTGCAGCCTTGGATCTACCCCTTTCCTGTGACTGTCAGGCAGGCATGGAAAGAGACATGCTCTGCCACATGGTCACCAGGAAAAGGATCACCATGTGACACACCCCTGACACATGACTGGGAGGGGCAATCCACAGTGCTTCTGCGCAGTGTGTGCCTCTGCAAATCGCGATGTCTGCATTCACTGCACACATCGCGATTTGAGTTCTGGAGGTCAGCCTGCCAACTGCACTGCTCGGGGGGGGCAATTACCCCATTGCCCCCCCCTGGATCCACCCCGTGTGGACGCAGGGAACATGTGATAAGTTGCCATTTGATATACCTTTGGTTTGGCGAGAGCCCACAGATCATTCCAGTGACTGTTACTTCTGTACAATTCCACCAAGATTTGAAGGTCATAGTGGAGCGGTCGGTATCAGGGTAGATGGGATGAACATATGATGGCTGACTATTGTTGGAGCATCAGGTGAGATTGTCCAAAGATTGAACACTCCAGGAAAAGCTATAAGCGTAAATGTGTGCCTTAAGTACTATCTAACTTGACTACTTGCACACAATTCATCAGACACCCACTGATGAAGCTGCGCCCAGCGAAACGCGTTTGAGGTGTACTTTTATTACTTGCCTTTAATAAACTGATTATAGATTTTATCATCTTGAGTGATTCTTTGTGAATAAATCTGAAATATCCTGGGAAGACATCTTTTCGTTTTGTATTCCTGATACCTTGATCTTAAGAAGGGAAATCGGTGTCCCTTGTTAAATTCACTGATTGTCTGCCGTTTGGTGCTGTTTTTGTTAAAATTGGCACTGCAAAATGTGAGTATAATCTCTTTTACTCATTCACTCTGTCTGTGATAAACAGTCTACACAGAGTATTTTTTTCTCTTCTGTTTCCTTATTGAGGACTTGTATCAAGATCTCATTTCTACTGGAGCCGATGGAAATTAGTGCTCGCGCCTGATTCCAGCTCTTTGACCTTTAACCTGGTGATTATTATCTTTGGGGGAGATTTTGTGGCCTTTATTTTGCGCACGCAGTACACTAGACAGTGGTTACTGAAGCTATTAGTGAGAACACCTGCCTCCTGTATTCTATCAGGACGTGAAGAGAGAATCCAGTCCAGCAGGGTATTGTTAGGGCTCTCCATATTAATGTGAGTGGGGGAGGAGATTAATTGAGTTAGTTGCAAGGCCTTAAACAGTGAGCAATCTGTATTAAAATCGGCAAGGACCAGCAGTTCACTTTTTTGGTTTTGTGCAAGTAAGTTATTAAGGATTTGAGTTATGCCAGAGGGGGAGTGCACTGGAGAACTCGGTGGGCAATAGAATCCTGCAACAATGATTGATTTACTGAATGGGATCTCGATTATACCAGAGAAGAAGTCAAAGGTGGCCGGGGAGCTAGAATTCTGTAAAGGGGTGAACTTTATGGACTCCTCAACATAAATAGCAATTCCCCCTCCTCTCTTTGCTCTGTCCTTTCTATATCACGAATACCCCTGTATTGATATGACCTTGTATTGAGTCGGGTACTTTTGGGGTTAACCATGATTCTGTGAGCACAATGACTTTGGGTTTGTAATAGCAGCACCAGGCTCGCAGCTCATCCAGTTCAGGGAGTAAACTGCAGATGTTGCAGTGCACAAATGAGAGGCCTTTTTTACTGGGGAGACTAAAGGTTGTCAGCTATAGGACCGGGGTTAGAGTGCACATCGTTTGCCAGGGAGAGTAACTATCCATTTAATAGTTCATTTCAAATTTGATAGTTGTTGCTATCCATTTGATAGTTCATTTCAAATTTGATAGTTGTTGCTATCCATTTGATAGTTCATTTCAAATTCGATAGTTGTTGCTATCCATTTGATAGTTCATTTCAAATTCGATAGTTGTTGATATCCATTTGATAGTTCATTTCAAACTCGATAATTGATATCCTTTTGATAGTTCATTTCAAATTCGATAGTTGTTAGTTCATTTCAAATTCGATAGTTGTTGATATCCATTTGATAGTTCATTTCAAATTCGATAGTTGTTGATATCCATTTGATAGTTCATTTCAAATTCGATAGTTGTTGATATCCATTTGATAGTTCATTTTCAAATTTTTCTTTTATGATGATGACACAGTGTAAAACTAAATAAATTTGTTATATACCGTTTCATTTCAAATTCGTATCGCATCGATTCGTTATTTGGAAGTACTTCCGAAATACGAATTATCAAATTTCGTTCCAAAATCCGAATTTTTCCGAAACGAATGCACATCTCTACCTCCTGGGGCAATATGACAAAGTTTGCTTTAATACGGGGACGCTAACAGGGAAAACCTGCAACCGTAGGTTTCCCCATAGCGTCCCCATTTTAGCATGACATTCCGGGGCAGGCACTAATTCAGCACCTTGCCCCAGAACGCAGCCCTACCCTCTATGATACTTGCAGAAGCGCTTCCATGCTGCTTTAAATATCATCTACTGGAGTCCATAGGACTCCATGGAGGGTTGCACTTAGGGCTCGAGTCCTGCGGGAACGTGCAGGAATGGCGTTCCCGCACTTCTCCCGCAGCAGAAACTTTGCTGGAACGCAGGTTCCTGTTGTGGCCCGACAGTTTGTCGGTGGGGCTGCTAGCAGAATGCAAACCAGCATTCCGCTAGCAGCCCCTTCGAATGGCCGCGTCTAGTTGCGAGCATGCAGCGTGCTCCCTTGCGCGCCCGCCAGCCTGTGAAGGTTGGGACGCGGCCTACAGGTGAGGTCTGTACTGGATACATATAATTCTGGGGTCTGTGCTGGATATACATAATTCTGGGGTCTGTGCTGGATATACATAATTCTGGGGGCCTGTGCAGGGGGTAAATGGGGTGCCTGGCCGTACCTTTCAATATTAACATAAACTGTACAGGATTTCATCAAAATCCAAAATGATTTATTGGAAAGCGTCACATGACTTTAAATAAAAGTCGATGAGTACTTGAAAAATCTATCCAGCTCAGCTGCTTATAGAGCCACAAAAGCAAATGTTGTGCAAGCTATTAACCCATTGCAATGCTCTATTACCAGTGTTCCATCATTTGATCAAAGCAGTAACCGAGCAAAACCTTTGTCACTGCCACTGCAATACATTAAATATGCACCACACCACACCACACCACAAAATCCACAAGCAACGTCACACTGACATGTCAGTGGGAATTGTCACTGTGACTTGACCAAGGCGTTGGGCACATGCACATTGTCTTTTTTCTGTGTATGAGAACGGACAGTATAAGAGTGTATGTGTGTGTATGTATATCTTTTTTGCTTTATTTTCGAGTAGTGGAATTCTTGGGTGAGTTCCCTAGCTTTTTTTCACAGGAGCTTGACCCCTGGTTGCACTGCCAGGCCGTGAGATGGTGCAGGGCCGTGGAGTGATTGCAGAGGGATTCTGGGGTCTGGGAACTAGAAGCAGCGAATCGGGCCACCTCCCTCACCGTGGGTTGAGAGGTGAGTATCTGATTTATTTGGGGGAGTTAGCTGGTGCTAATTGATTCTGCAGAAGTGCTATGGCACTCAAGAAACCTGTAGCAAGAGGATGAGACTGTTGTAGCACATTATCAACCACAGGGTGCATTACTTACCTTCTAACACCACAACCCCTTGGGTTAGTCACTGCTGACTGCTTCTAATGAATGGCAATTGATGTCATAGCAACCGTATGGACTCTGTGTTTGGTTGTAACATCCATCACATGGTATTAAGGTGGATGTGAGAGTGGGCTGTTTCTTCTGCATATAGACAATAAATATGAGCATATACAGACCAATTGAAGTATAAATACCAATGCAGGTCCTAATGGATCCAGAACGCTAGATGACTAAATCAGACTGTAATCGAATCAATATGGGCAGAGGGGAGTGATTTGATTACAGTCCGATTTATTCATCTAACGGCCCAGATCTATTAGAACCTGCATTGGTATGTATACATCCACTGGTCTGTATATGCTCACATTTATTGTCTATTTGATGTTTCTTAGCACTTTGTGGGGAGCGTTTTGAGCATAGAGGCCCCTTTTGGTGATTGTTTTGCACTGCAATTGTGTGTTGTTGAGAAAGGATTTTACCAGGAAGGATACATTGAGATTTCTCTCGTTTTCAAGTATGTCCTGGGTGGCGAGAATGTACCGTTAGGTGTCTTGCCAAGGACACTTACTGGAGAGGTGTGTGTGTGTTTATCTTCTGCATTTAGGTTGCTTATTGTATTTGCCCCCTAAGCCAAATGCTGCCAGCTCTGCTCAGGTTATAAGATACATGGCTGACTGCTAGCTTTCGATACTGCCCAGAGTAAATTGGAGTGGTGCAAGTTATAAATTATATGTTGTCGGATTGCTTTATCTAGTACGTAGCCAAGTCATTATTTCTGCTTGTCTCTGACGCATTCTGTTCTAGCCCCAAATGGCAAGTATCTGATACTGGGTGCAAATAAAACAGTTTCTGAGCCAGCGGCAATATGTGAGCATTAGGGTGTTGTCTAATTTCCTTGAAATATTTTTCACATATACACATCAAAATTTTGATAAAGACAAAAATGAAAAAAGAATAACAGTACTTTCAAGGGGCACTTAGTAAAAATATGAAAATAAATAGGTGTTAAACATTTTGGGGAACAATCTGGAGCCTGTTTGAAAATGAATTTCCGCTTGAATAAACAAAGTCCCTTTGCATTGCTCCAAAATTAGACCAATCAAGTAGGCTCTATAAAATAGAAAAAAGAAATTGTCACGTTGCTCCCAGTGCAGAATATATAGAGCATCACAATAAAGACACTTAGCTCTTTCAGTTATACATTTCAGTAGGGTTGTACCTCAAAATGAAAGAGATTGAAACAAACATAGTGTAATATTACATGAACAATGTCAAATGTCTTTCTTAAAAAATTTAAATATCACTCACATTTTACAGAGCCTATATCCGGCTCTTGTATATTTGCCCATGGGTGATATTCTTATGGGCACCCCCCCCCCCCCACTGCCCCTCTTCCACAATAGGTGCACCTCTAGGTCGACCGCAGAGTAAAAGGGAAAAAATCATAGTGGAGGTTTAGAAACAAACTTCACTTTGTAAAAAACAAAATCAGCCCACTCATGTTTTCCTGAGCCTACCTGGCTCTCTTGTTATTGCCAGGGGGTTGTTTTATCAGTGGCACAGCTCTTGAAAAAGCCTTGATCCACATGTGTCAAAAACCAGGATGATTTATTCCAAAGGTAAAAATTGCATCAAATAAAAAAAGAAAATCATTCTAAAAAATATATTATAAAAAAAATTAAATTGCACAGACATGCCATAAACACCGAACGCGTTTCACCTGGACATTTGCATCCTTCAGCTTCCTCAGAATCAATGATCAAACCAGTCCTTTGGCATTCTTATATTTTGTCCTCCCTAGCAACCTCATGGGAGATATCATTACCCATACCCTACAAACCATCCTATAAATCATAAAAAATGAACCAACTCAATTCTAACAGGGTTATTCAGAGAGCCGATCTGGCCCCGAAATTGGGTAAATTTCCCCATACGGTGCAATTTCTTGGCTATTCAGAAATGTTTCAGTGAAATTCAGTGAAATCCCCATAGAGAAGCAATGTTTAACCTATTCAGAGAACACCGAACAGCAGTGAAATATCAGTGAAACGCCCTTATGTTTTTTGGGTCATTCTGCAGGTTTAATCAGGAGTTGTGACATTTATAAAACAACCTCTGGGCAATAACAATAAATAATAAAACGTGAGTGGGCTGATTTGTTTTTTTACAAAGTGAAGTTTGTTTCTAAACCTGCACCATGATGTTTTCCTTTATACTCTGCAGTCTACTTAAAGGTTCACCCACGGGCGAATATACCAGAGCCGGATATAGGCTCTGTAAAGTGAGTGATATTCCACTTTTTAAAGAAAAGACATTTGACATCGTTCATGCAATATTACACTTTGTTTGTTTCAATCTCTTTCATTTTGAGGTACAACCCCACTGAAATGGACAACAGAAAGAGATAAGTGTCTTTATTTTGAAACTCTATATATTCTGCACTGGGAGCGCTGCATCCATTTCTATTTTCTATTTTAATTTATACCAGGGCTTTTTTTCAGGGGGTGCTCGCCGGTATTCAGTATTGGCACCTCACCACTCAGTACCGACACCTCACCACCAGCCCAAACTAACAGGAGAGCACATGATGCTCTTCTTTCCTCCTGCAGTGGCAGGCAGAGAATCTGAAGAGCTTGGCAGCTCATATTGCTCCTGAACACTTCCAATTGTCAGGAATGTATGTAGGGACCGATAACCCCCCTCTTCTCCCAGTAAGTGACAAGAGAGGGCTGGTTAAATAAAATTTCCCCTGTTTCTTCAGTGCCCCAGCTCTGGCAGATGTGTGTAAACATGCTGCACCCCCCTCTCGCTGCAGTCGCTGAAACTTTGAACAACATGGGGAGGGGTGCAGCATATTTACAAACATCTGCAAGAGCTGTGGATTGTCAGGCAAGCGGTGTGATCAGAGGAGCTGGCACTGTAAGGCGGTATTGTGGCTCCCTAAGAGCGCAAGACCAGGAGGGGGTGCAAAAGAAATTTGAATCCCTGGTCACTTTCCTTGACAGGGATCCAAATATTTAAACTATCTGCCTGACGCTGTGTCCCTGCTGCTTTTCCTCTAAGATGCAGCCGGTGCCCAGCGAGCTGCATTGTATCGACCAGGTCAGAGAGCAGACTCCCCCACGGTGTTGGATACGGAAGTCTGAACTCTCTCTCCTCCTGGTCCATTTCTCCTCGCTGGTGACTGGCCCCCTCTGATGATGTCAAGAGGAGGGCATGCCAAAAGAAGTCTACACTGCCGCCTTACCCCCCAGCCTTCCCAGCAGTTCAGCCTTCCCAGCAGTTCCAGACAGTGTAAGGTGCACCCTGGAAGGTGAGAAGGTGGAAATTTAAGTCCTGGCTGCATTGCTCTGCAGGGACTCAGTGACAGGTAGGCCTCAGAACAAAGAAAAAAACTGCTGCTGCTTCCAAATACACTTCAAGACAGCATGTAAAAATATCAGCTCTGGCAACACAGGTATGTTCACCTGGTCCTGCTGTTACCACCATGTGGGGGTGTACAAGGTCAAACGCCCTCTCATTGGAGTCCCCCAATATTATTCAAACAGTACTTGGTGGATAGGGAGTTTTACTGCTGTGGAGCTCATACACACTGCGCATTACTGTGAGTTTCATTGCTGTGGAACTCATACATACTCAGCAAAACTGTGAGTTTCATTGCTGTGGTGCTCACAAATGCTAAGTATTATCCACTCAGTGCCAGCGGTGCAAAAAAACAAAACAAAAACCAGCTAACTGCACTGCAATACAGACTTTCTTGCAACAGAGGCACTTAGTGGATAACCCCCGTAGGGTTACAACAATAGTTATAAATCATGTAAAGGAACACAGTATTAAAAAATATGGTTCCCTTTTATAGTGTCTTCCTTAAAGTGAGCTAAAACTATTGTTTATTAGGACATGAAAATAGTGATAATAATCAGTTTTTCCCCGGACGTGAGAGTACCTCCACCTATTCTTCCAGAAAAAAGCACTGATTTATACTATTAGAGTTGAAGACAGGGATGACAGGCGTGGGTGTAAAGGCGATCGTGCATATTGGTGTTGTTTCTAAGAACTACAACTACATACATATTGCACCTTCTACCCTATTATTTGTATTGATCGAGTATACTTTATATCGGATCACCAGCAGGTACTTTTGAAGAAAGAGTATAGTCGATCGTGAAGGGGTTAAGCAAGACAACAAATGGTGCAAAAATGCAAAGAAAGAAAGATAGAAAAGTGCAAAAAAATGCTTATTTTTAATATAATCAGCGCGTATAAATAGTCAATCTCATAGCAAATAAAAAGAATTTAAAATACAAATAGACCATAAAGAAAATATAATATGAGAAAATAAAACAGAAAACCAAAAAAAGATTAAAGAATTACCAAAATGGTTCATACAAGAAGTGACATTACCACAAATTCATATATAATAAGTCAAGAATATGTGTATATCTAAATTAAATACTTTGGACCCTATTACAGTGTTGGTGCTAAATGGTAGTCGCTAATGGAAAACCTGAGGGCAATATTACAATCTTAACGCTAGCGTTAGGTTAAGTGGCTCTAGCACAGACTGCCTGCATTACAATCCAAATGCTAGTGGGGTAAAAACACAAATAGAGCATCGGAGAGTGCACAATCTAGGGCAAGCTTACTGTACCTTGTGCTCCCTAAGTATAACATGCGGAGCGCAAGTAGTACATACCATTAGGATCACAAGGTCCTAATTCTAATTACGCCCCACTGCGGTTAACTGAAAAGGTAACCACAGCTAGGAGCTGGTGCTAGCTGATCTCTTCTGGCTGCCGGGAGTAGAGTGAGCCTGAGGGAAAAAAGTACCCAGTCTCCCTCTAAGAGAAGCAAAATTCTGCAGGTCAGCTGACCCGGCAGCACAAGCCTACATGGAGTCTTATGGATTCCATGTAGGGGATAGCAGGCGGCGCGTTAGTGCTGCCTCAAGTATCCTATGGCTTAGCGCTGCAATACAGGGCAGGATGCTGAATCCGTGCCTGCCCCATAATATGGAGCTAAAACAAGGACGCTAAGGGGAAACCTGCAAGCGATATGAGTGTTTGCCATTTTCCATTATCGCCTGTCACTTAACACCCATATTACAAAGCAGACACTTTCTCAGCAGGTCCAGACTACATACTTCCAAGGTGTTAAACAATAACACCAGCAGCATTAAGCGCCACGGGTGTTATCTGCTCCAGGAGTCCATAGGACACAATGAAGACAGACACAGATAAGATCTGGCCAGGTGGCGGAGGGATAGGTGGAGGAACACTGGGAACTATTTGTTCCCATTGTTTCTCTGCCACAGAGCGAGGAAGCAGCGGAATGCGCCGCTTTCGCCACTGAGGGATCTAAATAGAGTATGGGATTTTTTGGTGGGTCAGATTATTGATTTTATGTGATTGCGCTTTAGTACAATCACAAAATACCAGGGTCTGATAAACATTATTCTTTTTAGAATAATGTTAGATGTAAGATGGAGAAAGGGCTCATTGTAATAGCTTGTTCTCCATCTGCTGGGAGCACATTAACATCTCCCATACAAAGTACAGAACAGCAGTAAGAAGTGAACAATTCAGCTCAAGCTCTGTGCTTAACAGCAACATAGGAATGGGGCCAATGATGCACAAACAGCTACTTAAGTTCACAAAAAAGACAAATCATCACATCCAGAACAAAAGTGCCAAACCTTCAGAAACTCCGTGAGGTATGGGTACATGTATAATTGTTACTGGAGAGTGAAGTCCAGGAAAACAGACGCGAATGAAAAGTAGTGTCAACCTGAAGAGCGAGACCTAAAAATAAAGACATAAAAGATTAAAAACATAATAAACTAAATCAGAAACATTAAATCATACCCAGCATTTAATCTCAGAGGACATAAAATTAAATTTCCCTAATCCAACATAAAAATCTTTTTTTTTTCTCCAAATTTTAACCCTCTCTCTACCTCTTCTTGGGGTAACTACTTGCTTTAGTATTTGATATTTGTACTACGTAGTTTCCAGTAACTTCTCCCTATAAATTTACAGGGTAATCCAGGCGTGGACCCCTTGCTCAAGGTGCATAGAGGGGTGTCAACTATACCCTCCTGACGAGGCCTTACAAGGCTGAACCAATCACCAGGGTCCGCTGCACCCCTCGTGCAGGGTTGATGTCCTTTGTATTTCAGTACTGGCCGCCTTTTCAGGGTGACAGCGTCTGATTTGCATATGGAGCAGTCATCCATGTAATGGCACAAACGAGCTAAAACCTTGTGAGACCTGAGCGGGCCCCACCACACAGCAGACCACTAGTGCAGTTGCTCATCCTAAGGACCCTCACAAACCTCTTTTTTATCATTTGAACTGGGTAATGTTATGATTTCTGTCAGCAAAACAAGGTGGAATAAATAAGTCAAGCAAACCAGTATCTAAATGTTGAGCCCTCAGACTCTCTCACACATTTTTGCTTAGTTTCAATCAATCAATTCACAGTGGCATTTTAGTAGATACATCACAAAGGAGGAGTTGCATGTGAAGCAAATATGAAATGTGTATCTTGCGTGTTTATGAGTGTGTGAAAGAATTACCTTTAATCATTGAATTACAAGAGAAAGATCTCTGATTGGGCAAACTGCCAGATTTTGCAGGGCCAAGGAATTTTATATAACAGTCAAAAATATCACCTGTGCTCAGAACCCTGTGAACCTATATTGAAGAAAGAAATTTTATAAATAGCCATCGAAGATTTAAGCCCCCCTCCGTGTGAAGGTAAATCTCTTGGCTGGGTCCTAATCTCGTGAACAACAAAAAAATATATAAAAACAGTAAAACAAAATGCATGTAAACAGATACAACCCCAAACCGATATAGTCAAGGGTGGAATAGGGATCTGTAAGTTAACTACAGTATGTATAACGTCTCCTGTAGTTATCTTATTATCATGAATCACTATTCCACTCTTGGTGCATTCAGCAGTCGGGCCCATTCACACTGAGTGATTTCTCGTGCGATATCGCTCATATTTCTGCACAATGTCACTCTGTAGCTTCTCCAGTGCATTTCAATGGAGCTGCTCACATCTCATCGCTCAATGCCGCTTGTTGCTCGTCGCTGGTACATGACCCTTTTTTCCAAGATTCGCTGCGATTTCTATTGAGAGACATACAATGGTGTTGCGCGATATTATCACTCAATGTCGCATATGTGAAAATCGCACGGAAAAACGTGTGATTTTCATGCCGCTCCGTGTGAATGCAGCCTAAATGCTGCTTCTGCAGGACAAAAATGTATCTAGTAAAAGGTTTCTCTGCAATCGTCTAGTATATGAAGCAAACTGTGTATATACAATATATAGAATCGCAAATTCAGATACTTCTATACACTGGCTAATCATAAATCAAGTAAGTTGGCAATGTAAACTAACACCATTGTAAGGAGTAATGACAACACATCAATACATATACATATCGTTAGTCAGATGAGATCCTCGAAAGGTGGCTTGTCCTATCTATTCTTCACCCACTGCATACAGTCAGTTCCGGTACACTGCAACAGATGTGCATTATTTAAATGGGAAGATTTTGTGTGCATTGGTATTGCCATAGTTTTTCAGGATATGAGAGGTGATTCTATTTTGAACAAACTAACATTAAGAGAGTCTAGGTGGATAGTTACATTAGGAGTTCTCAAAGGCAAAGGTTTGTACATAGATCTGGATTTAAAGAATTGTCTTTAACATGAGTCTGAAACAAAGAGTATAGGAGGATTCATATAAATAGTGGATATTACACTCCATGGATATCAGGGTACATTTTTTTTATATACATTTTTTAGATGTTCTTTATTTATATAATAAAAGGATTATTCAAATATGAAACGTAGAGCTATCCTATGGTATGGAGGATATATATATATATATACGGTAAATAGTGTGTTTAATATTGCAGAAGCCACCTGCACATCATAGCAATTCAAAGAATTGCATCCCAGAGCTCCTGTGCCACATTCCCCATATGCAGCAAGGAATTCTGGGTAGAATATACAAATGACCTCTGTCTCACTTTTATGCATCCTGGATCTGTTATTACACAGATCCCTAAAATCAATGCTATGCCACACTGTGGCTTTCTAGCAGAGATAAGGTTATGCAACTAGTCAAAGCCACTCTTAGGACAGCGCTGTTTCAGGTTTGTTTAACCCTCATCAGCTAGGAGGTAGGCATGACCAGTTGCAGTGGATGCTTGGACCATAGGTAAGTAAGTGTCTATAAGGGTTGTGGCGAAGGACTAAAAGTGAGATAAAAAGCCTCCACACTATGATAAGTGTGTTTAATATTGCAGAAGCCACCTGCACATCACAGCAATTCAAAGAATTGCATCCCAGAGCTCCTGTGCCACATTCCCCATATGCAGCAAGGAATTCTGGGCAGGATATGGAAATGACCTCTGTCTCACTTTTATGCTACAAAGCCACAGTGTGGCATAGCATTGATTTTAGGGTTCTGTGTAATAACAGATCCAGGATGCATAAAAGTGAGACAGAGGTCATTTGCATATCCTACCCAGAATTCCTTGCTGCATATGGGGAATGTGGCACAGGAGCTCTGGGATGCAATTCTTTGAATTGCTATGATGTGCAGGTGGCTTCTGCAATATTAAACACACTTATTATAGTGTGGAGGCTTTTTATCTGACTTTTAGTCCTTCACCACAACCCTTATAGACAATATATATATATATATAGGCGTTCCGCAACTCAAAGACTTTTTCGTACTTCATAAAAATTCCTTTATTTGAATCATGGGTACAGCGTCGATGTTTCAGTCCCGTAGGACTTTTATCAAGACATGTAAACAACATTAAAACAAAATCTTATATACATGAAAAGCGTTAATCAACAATACAATACAGGTGAATCAAAATAAACGTAGAACCGGAAGAGTGAAACTACTCACCGGTAATTAAACTACAGCTGAGTGCCAAGACCCCATAGTATATACACAATATCAAGGACATACTTGAAAACGAGAGAAATCTCAATGTATCCTTCCTGGTAAAAAGCTTTATAAATAAATAAAATAAATAAATATCCAAAAGGATATATTAACCCCTTAAGGACGCAGGGTGTACCATGCCGTCCTGCACCACGTGGGCTTTAATGCCGCAGGACGGCATGGTACGCCCCGCGGCGTTTGGAGCCTCTGCGTGCCGAAAAACGGCCCGCCTCCCTTCCACAATGCCGATCGCTGGCTGGGGGTCTGCCTGACACCCGGGCAGACCCTCCCAGCTGGCGATCGGCATTGTGGGAAATGAGGTGGGCCGTTTCCCTTGTGGAATCGGCAAGGCAGCCAATCCGGCGCCTGGAGCTGACAGTTGCAGCGGTGACAAGCTGTCACCTCTGCAACTGTCAGAAGTCTCAGCCAATGATGTTGCATTGGCTGAGACATTGTCTCTGCCCCTTTCTCCTGCTCCTCATTGCGATCTGAGGAGCAGAGAGAGAGAGACAGAGCAGAGAGGAGCAGGAAGAAAAAAACACTGAAAACCCCAAACCCCAGGCACTGTACCCCACCCAGGCACTGTACCCCACCTGGCACTACCCCCCCCTGGCACTTTACCCCCACCTGGCACTGTACCCCCACTGGCACTGTACCCCCACTGGCACTGTACCCACCTTGCACTGTACCCCCGGCACCCCTACTGGCACTGTACCTACTGGCACTGTACCCCCAGGCACCTACTGGCACTGTACCTACTGGCACTGTACCCCCCCAGGCACTACCTACTGGCACTGTACCCCCAGGCACTGTACCTACTGGCACTGTACCTCCAGGCACAGTACCCCCTGGCTGAAAAAAAAAAAATGAAAAAAAAAAAACCCAGGTACAGTACTGGCTGGCACTGTACTCTCCTGGCTGGCACTGTACCCTCCTGGCAGGCACTGTACCCTCCTGGCACAGTACCCCGGCTGAAAAAAATAACTGAAAAAAACCTGACTGAAAAACCTGAAAAAAACCCAGGCACTGTACCCCCTGGCCTGCAGTGTACCCCTGATTGGCAGTGTACCCCCGATTGAGAACCCGCATTGGCATACGACCCTTTGGCATTTCTGACTACCCGCATTGGCATACGACCCCTGGCATTTCTGACTACCCGCATTGGCATACGACCCCTGGCATTTCTGACTACCCGCATTGGCTTACGACCCCTGGCATTTCTGACTACCCTTGTCTAGATAGATAGATAGAAGTACCGGCCACTACAAGGACCGGAAGGGCTTAGTTTAGGTGTTCTAATATTTTATTTGTGTACTTGACCCCATCAGTTCCCCGACCTCATTTAATTTAGTTATAACAAGATCCCATAAAAAAAATGTCCTCCCGCTTTTATTCCCCTCTGAGAGCGACGCTCTCGCCGACAGTGACATCCTCACAGCCTCTGATATAGAGCCCCTTAGTGAACCCTCCAGTGATGGTGACCCCCCACCATCTACTGGGAGGCGCGAGAGCATTTGGGTACCCCCAAATATGGCTGCCCCAGAAATACCCCCATTTCTAGCGACTCCTGGCATCACAGTAAGGGTAGAGGACTGTGAGCCAGTGAGCTTTTTTAACCTCTTTATGTCGGACGACGTATTCAAGATGGTGGTTGAGCAAACCAACCTGTTTGCCAACCAGTATCTTGATGCGCATCCGGATTCACATCGCCACAGACGTAACAAGTGGCACCCAATGGATGT
This sequence comes from Leptobrachium leishanense, assembly GCA_009667805.1. Classification (NCBI taxonomy): domain Eukaryota; kingdom Metazoa; phylum Chordata; class Amphibia; order Anura; family Megophryidae; genus Leptobrachium; species Leptobrachium leishanense. The sequence goes on from RXON01003194.1 coordinate 26,743, forward strand.
GATAGAGTTAAAAACAATTTGGGCTCTAACCCACGTAATGGGAATAGTGAAGAAGCCAAGTATCCGGTCTTGCTGGCACAAAAACCCCATCCTGGCTACTCCACTATTCCCAAGGGTTATGAAGAGGGAGAGATACGAAAATCTCATGCGATTCCTCCATTTTAATGACAACGCACTATGCCCACCAAGAAACGACCCAATGCATGACCGCCTCTATAAAATTCGGCCCCTTATCAGTCTTATGTCTGCCAAATTCACCAATAATTATGTTCCCGACCAAAATATATCTGTAGACGAGTCCCTTATGAAATTCAAAGGCAGACTGCTCTTCAAGCAGTATATCCCAAGCAAGCGATCCCGGTATGGCGTCAAATTTTATAAATTGTGTGAGTCCCCAACAGGCTACACCTGGGCGTTTAGAATATACGAAGGGAAAGATAGCCACCTTGACCCCCCAGAATGCCCCGATTGTATTGGCACCAGTGGAAAAATTGTGTGGGATCTGGTCTATCCCCTATTCAACAAGGGCTATCATTTATGGGTCGATAACTATTACACCAGTATCGACCTATTTAAAAATTTATATTGTTTTGAGACCCTTGCGTGTGGCACAGTGCGGAAGAATCACAGAGGTTTTCCCCAAATCCTGACAGCAGGCAAAAGAAGTAGAGGCTCCTCTTCATCTCTACGTCAGGAAGAAGTGCTAGCCCTTCGGTTCACCGATAAGAAGGATGTATACATGCTATCTACAGTGCACGACGAAAGTACAGTGCCAGTGCCTGTGAGAGGGAGGACTGAGCCACTGGAAAAGCCGAAGTGCATTGTAGATTACAGCAAGTTTATGGGGGGAGTAGACTTGGCTGATCAATGTATACAGCCTTATCTGGTGAACCGAAAGACTAGGGCATGGTACAAGAAGATTGCCATCTATTTGACCGAGATAGCAATTTTTAATGCGTACGTGCTCTACAAGCAGGCAGCAGTACAAAAGCCATATCCCTTCCTAGAATTCATGCTTGAGATCATATCCCAACTTATCCTAACCCCGGCCCCCGTTACATCCGCTTTGGAATCAGGAGATCTCCAAAGATTAAGCGGCAGACACTTTCCTTCCCGAGTCCCTCCCACCCGCTGTAAAAAGTCCCCCCAGAAAAAGTGTTGTGTCTGCCGCAAGAAAGGAATCCGAAAGGATTCTAGTTATTATTGCCCTACCTGCCCATCTCTACCTGGCCTCTGCATAACTGAGTGCTTCAAAATTTATCATACCGAGCTAAATTACTAAATCCCCTTTTCTGCTTTGTCCCGATTACCCTTTGCTGCCTGTACCGACTCACTGGCTTGTTATACGACTACTCTTTATTTGCTGCCTGTACCGACTCATTGGCTTGTTATACCGACTACTCTTTGTTTGCTGCCTGTACCGACTCATTGGCTTGTTATAACGACTACTATGACTTCTGGAATCCCCTGAATTTGGCCTGTCCCTGTTTACGTTAAGCCCAGCTATTCTAAAGTGGCTGCACCAAACAACTCAAAATACTAATTTAGAATCATTGGCGCGTCATCTTTGGAGCAATATTCTTTCTTGGCGTGCCATGTTCTCTCAAAGTCGACATAAATCCTGAAAATCACTTTTCAAATTGCCAAAAAACTAAATAAAAATGCTACATGTGGGGTACCGTTGAATTCGTAACACATTGCCGAACACAAATATCAATGTTATAGGCCAGTAAAAGGTTGACCGAGCAGGATATTAGCAGCAAAATAACAGTTTTCGTGTAAAACAAATGCAAAACACAATCTTGAAAACTAAGCGTGGCCAGGGTTTGTGACCAAGTGGCTACTATACAAAACTGGACATACCCCATTTTCAACACTCTGGGTTGTCTACTTCTCAAAATGATATGCCGTGATGGGGTACGTCTCAAACCTGGGCTGCCATACCCTCTCAAATTCAACCTAGGCCCAGAAAACCAATCTGGCAAACTCTACATTTGATCGTGTAACTTTCCAAAAAGCAAATTAAAAATGCTAAATGGAGGGTACCGTTGATCTCGTAACACATTGCCGACCACAAATATCAATGTTGTAGGCCAGTAAAAGGTTGACCGAGCATGATATTAGCAGCAAAATAACAGTTTTTGTGTGAAAAATGCAAAACACAAACATGAAGACCAAGTTTGCGACTAAGTGACTACTATAAAAAAACAAAACGTACACCATTTGGCATAGCCTGGGTTGTCTACTTTTCAAAATGGTATGACATGTTGGGGTACTTTTCATACCTGGGCTGCCATAACCTCCCAAAGTCAACATAGGGCCAGGAAACCAATCTGGCAAATTTCAAGTTGTAAAACGTGAAATGGGCAAACTCTATATTTGACCCTGTAACTTTCCAAAATCTCCTAAAACCTCTACATGGGGGTACCGTTGAACTCGTAAGACCTTGCCGACCAGAAATATATGTATTTTATTTCATTTAATGCTAAGCGTACAATGTCATTCACACTAAAAATACAATGGAGAACTTTGAAAATTGCAAAATTTCCTTTTTTCTTATAGTTTTTAGGTTTTTTTCATACTATAATATATTTTATATATAAATCTTTGATGGAAGATGAAAGCCCTATTTCTCCTGAACAAAATGATATATAATAAGGGTGGGTACACTTAATATGTAAGAGGTAAATTATGGTTGAACAGCGAATAGCTGAAATTCTACTTTTAGAAGTGGTCAAAAGTGTTCCAAACTTGTAAAATTACTCCCGTCCTTAAGGGGTTAAATCCATTCAGGAAACCAATTCATTTGAATAAATTTGCAGTCAATAATGGTTGCTGGCACTTCAATTGCATGTTAGACCAATATAAGAGTTAAAAACAATAATAAAATCAAAATGAGACACGAACAGTCCTAGCGAGAATGGAGAAAGCAGTGCAAGTTGTTTATTTCATTTAACCCCTTAGGGAAAATTGTGTCAAGTGTGAAGATCCAGAACGCCTCTCTCTTTAATAATTTGAGGGCTCTATCACCAGCTCTCGGTAACGGGGGAACATGATCTATTCCCATCACTCAAAGGGAAGAGAGTGGGTGCTGCATCATATAAAAATGCCTAGCAACCGGCTGTCAATTTTCTTTGCCCGATCAGGCAGCTCGTATAGCAGCTCGGTGATTCGCGAACCGTTCGTGTAAACAATTGTTTGTCTTTCCAATATAGACTAAACTGCATGGACAAGATAATTTGTACACGATAAACTTGGTGGTGCAAGAAATGCGATGTCTAATTGAGTAAACTCTGCCACTATAGGGGTGACAAAACGTTTTACCAATGATCATGGATCTACAAGTGATACAGCCTGTGCATCTGAAGCACCCCGGGTGCTGCATGGATTGCCGCTGGTTACGATAGAATTGGTCAGTGTGTAACTAGCATATCTCTTTTTATTTCTTTTGTAACACATCAGCGGCACTGGTACACATTTATCTGGTAAAGTATGGTCTGCTTTAATTATATTCCAGTTATGCTTGACACATCTTGCTAGTCGTGATGACTTAGTGTTGTATGTTTGTGGGAATATTAATCGATCCATAACTGTGTTTATCCTGCATTAGAATTTGCGGATTTTAACATTTTTGTTCGACCAAGGATAATGCCCGATCAAGAATTGTTTTTTCATATCCCCGTTCAAGAAAACGGTCATACATCTGCTGTAACTGGACTGTACATGTTTCTTCTCTAGAGTTATTACGAAATACCCTCCAGAACTGTGAGGTCGGCAAAGATTCTATGAGTCTTGTGGGATGGAAACTATTTGACTGTAACAACGTGTTACGTGCTGTTTCTTTCCTGAACAGACTATGTTCAAGTTTATCCCCTTGTCTTTCTAGAGTAAGGTCCAGGAAATTGATTTTATCCTTATGTATCTCATAAATAAATCTTATAGTCGAATCAAGTTAATTAATTTGTTGGAAGATAGATTGTATCTCTTCCACAGTGCCATTCCACACTATAAACAAATCATCGATGAATCATAAATAGGAAACAAGTCCTTTGTGTAGGCGAGGTAGAATATGTGTAGATTCATAGATAAACATAAAGGCATTGGCGTACATGGGAGCCATAGGGGATCCCATGGACATCCCAGACCTCTGTATGCATGGCCGGATTAACATAGGGGCGGATGGAGCGGTCGCTCCAGGCCCCCTTCTAAAAATAGGCCCACAGCCGGCCAGCTGATAGTGCGTGCCGAGTGCACCCAGCCCAGGCCTTTGATCAGCCCTGCAGCAGAATAATAGAATAATAGATAGATAATAGAAACGCAGCATTTCCTTTGGGCAGAGGCTGAGGGACGGAGCTGTTCTTTGAAGCCACGTGCTGCCCCTTTCCCTGCACAGCGTGAAGGTGATGAAGATCCGGCTCGGGAGATAAGAGAAGGACACACTGATTTGTAAATATCTCCCCTTCTTATTTAAACACTGGCCCACTAGTTCCAGGATGACATGGGAGGGGGGGGGGCCCTACCTAACAGGCATCCAGGTTGCTTAGAGATAGCAGCTTCAACTTAAGCTGAAAAGCAGCCTGATTAGGTGTAAACACTGCTTTACTTGAATTTTACCACTTCTGCTGCTGCTCTGATAAAGTAATAATTTTGTGTGTGTGTGTGGGGTGTATACATGTGTCACTCTGGTGTATATGTGTGGTGTGTATTAATATTATACATATGTCACTCTGGTGTATATATGTGCAAGTGTGTGCCATGTATGTAGCTGAGTGTGTGTGTGTGTATAGCTGAGTGTGTGTGTGTGTATAGCTGAGTGTGTGTGTGTATATAGCTGAGTGTGTGTGTGTATATGGCTGAGTGTGTGTGTGTGTGTAGCTGTGTGTGTGTATATAGCTGAGTGTGTGTGTGTATATAGCTGAGTGTGTGTGTATATAGCTGAGTGTGTGTGTATATAGCTGAGTGTGTGTGTGTATATAGCTGAGTGTGTGTGTGTGTATATAGCTGAGTGTGTGTGTGTATATAGCTGAGTGTGTGTGTATATAGCTGAGTGTGTGTGTGTATATGGCTGAGTGTGTGTGTGTAGCTGTGTGTGTGTATATAGCTGAGAGAGTGTGTGTATATAGCTGAGTGTGTGTGTGTGTATATAGCTGAGTGTGTGTGTGTATATAGCTGAGTGTGTGTGTGTATATGGCTGAGTGTGTGTGTGTGTATATGGCTGAGTGTGTGTGTGTGTGTGTGTAGCTGAGTGTGTGTGTGTGTATATAGCTGAGAGTGTGTGTGTATATAGCTGTGTGTGTATATAGCTGTGTGTGTATATAGCTGTGTGTGTATATAGCTGTGCGTGTATATATAGCTGTGCTTGTGTTTGTGTATATAGCTGAGTGTGTGTGTGTGTGTATATAGCGGAGTGTGTGTTTGTGTATATTGCCGTGTGTGTGTATATAGCTGAGAGTGTGTGTGTATATAGCTGTGTGTGTATAGCTGAGTTTGTGTATATAGCTGAGTGTGTATGTATATAGCTGTGTGTCTGTTTGTGTGTATATAGCTGAGTGTGTGTGTAGCGGAGTGTGTGTTTGTGTATAGCTGTGTGTGTGTATATAGCTGAGTGAGTGTGTGTGTAGCTGAGTGTTTGTGTATATAGCTGTGTGTCTGTTTGTGTATATAGCTGTGTGTGTATATAGCTGAATGTGTGTGTATGTGTGCTCTGTATATAGCAGAGTGTATGTGTGCTCTGTATATAGCAGAGTGTATGTGTGCTCTGTATATAGCAGAGAGTGTGTGTGTATGTGTGCTCTGTATATAATGGAGTGTGTGTGTGTGTATGTGTGCTCTGTATATAATGGAGTGTGTGTGTGTGTATGTGTGCTCTGTATATAATGGAGTGTGTGTATGTGTGCTCTGTATTATAGCGGAGTGTGTGCGTGCCTCAGTATTTATAAAAAGGCCCACCGAAATCTTCAGCACCAGGCCCATGATGCTCTTAATCCGGCCCTGTCTGTATGTAGAAGTTATTCTCAAAACTAAAATAATTAAGAGTTAGCGTTAGCTCCAAAAGGGACAAAACTCTAGAGAAGTAACATGTACAGTCCAGTTACAGCAGATATATGACCGTTTTCTTGAACGGGGATATAAAAAAACAATTCTTGATCGGCATTATCCTTGCCCGAACAAAAAATAAAAAATCCTCAAATTCTAATGCAGGATAAACACACTGTCATGGATCGATTTAATATTCCCACAGACATACAACACTAAGTCGTCACAACTAGCAAGATGTGTCAAGCATAACTGGAATATAATTAAAGCAAACCATACTTTACCAGATAAATGTGCACCAGTGCCGCTGATGTGTTACGAAAGAAATCAAAATTTAAGAGATATGCTAGTACACACTGACCAATTCTCTCGTATTCAGCGGCAATCAGTGCAGCACCCGGGGTGCTTCAGATGCACAGGATGTATCACTTGTAGATCCATGATCATTGGTAAAATGTTTTGTCACCCCTATAGTGGCAGAGTTTACTCTATTAGACATCGCATTTCTTGCACCACCAAGTTTATCGTGTACAAATTATCTTGTCCATGCAGTTTAGTCTACATTGAAAAGACAAACAATGGTTTACGTGAACAGTTGGCGAATCACCGATAGGGATGAGCCGAACACCCCCGTGTTCGGTTCGCATTCGAACTCGAACAATTTCAAAAGTTCGCGATCGAACACGAACCGAACTCAATGTAAGTCAATGGGACTCAAAAGTTCGATTTTTAGAGTGAATTGCAAGAGGGCATATATGTAAGATATTTGCCATAAAAGGTGTATGGGGGTCCGGGTAGTGCCCTGGGGGACAGGAAACAAGGACAAAAAGTTAAAAAAATAAACTTTTTTAAAGGGACAGTGAGTTTTCCATGAAATAAGGGTTAAAAATAAAAATGAAAAATTCCTTCAAATATCGTGCCTAGGAGGTCCCCATAACCTGCCCGTGAAGTGGCGGATTTGTAGGAAGTATAGAAACATTTAAAAACAAAAAAAAAGGTTTCAAATGACGGTAAACAGTTTTCCTTTAATCTATTCATAAACAACTGCTTGGGGCGGCAGTCTGTATTAAAAGAGGAGACCTTTTAGGACACGCAGAACAAGTTTAGTGATTTTTTGGCTAAATTATGGTGAAACTTATGCAGTCTTTGGATGAAAGTAACAATAGGTGCTTTAAAATTGGGCCTTTAGTGTTGGCAACAGTGCCGTCACACCGTAACCCCTCTGTGGTATTGTGGAAGAATGCAGGGTTGGACCCTGCGGTCCAATACTAAAATGATATGAATCTGGTACAGACGTCAGTGCACCCAAATATTGTGCCTTTGGTGGCAGCAAGTGCCTTCACACCGTAACCCCTCTGTGGTATTGTGAAAGAGTGCAGCGGTGGACCCTGCGGTCCAATATTAAAATTATATGAATCTGGTATAGGTGTCAGTGGCAGTGCATCCAAATATTGGGCCTTTGGTGGCAGCAAGTGCCTTCACACCGTAACCCTTTTGTGGTATTGTGGAAGAGTGCAGTGGTGGAGGTTTTGTGAATGCAGAAGAGATCCCCGATCTATTCCATTACATTACCATCGGGGGATTAATAGCTGCTGATCCAGGACTGATTCATTTTTATAAATGTCAGCCGGTCTACAGAGTCGGTGGACAGACACACTCTTTTGTCTGTGACAAAACTTCCAGCAGCACTGAACGTCCTTTCAGAAAGCATGCTGAATGAAGGGCAAAGTAGTAGCTGCATAGCATATTGGCTAAATTCTGACCAGTGATCCAATCTCAACACCCAGTAAGCCAGTGGATCATCTGCTGGAAAGGTATCCAGGTCTGCCCTTGCCCCTAGATAGTCCTGCACCATATGATGAAGACGCTGGCAATGGGTGCCTACATTTGACGTCCCTGGGAGTCGTGGACTAAAAAAATTTAAAAAGGCATCAGTCAAGCGGCCCGGCCTTCACCGCTCTTCCTCTGATCATCCACAGCCTCAGAAGCACCTGTGTCATCACTTGGTAACCTACCAGTGCCTGGAAAGGTGTTACACAAATGTCGCTTCAGAGCGTCCAAGTTTTTTCATCCTGTGCTCCCTCTGTGCATGCAGGATGAGCTCTGCAACTTTACCCTTGTATCGTGGATCAAGAAGGCTTGCCAACCAGTAATGATCCCTCTCCTTGATAGCACGAATCCTGGGCTCCTTTACAAGGCTTTGCAGGATAAGGGAGCCCTTGCAGCATAGGTTGGAGGTGGAATTAGCTTCCAAGTCTTCCTGGTCAATGAGGATGACCCCATCGTGCACTTCCTCCTCCCAGCCACGTACTAGTCCTTGGGTTTCTGAGCACACAAAACCCTCCATTGAGGAATCCCCACCTTCGTGTGTGATAGTGAGGCTACGGCAGGAGTAGCTGTGGACATGGAGGCTGCATTAGATGCTTTGGCAGCTGTGGTGGACTGTAAAGCACTACAAGTCTGGCTGACAGAGGACTCGGAGGATGAGGCTGGCCTGGTTAGCCAATCCACCAAATCCTCTGTATGTTGCTGCTGCTTAAGACGGCCAGCACCAGTTAGAAAGGACAAGCGTGCCCCTGTAGAGGATGCACCACGTCCACGATGACCAGAGGCACAGCCTCCTGACACAGAGGCTGCTTGCCCTCTTATCTGTGTCTGGGAGCGTCTGCCTGTCCTTTTTGGTCTTTCTGACATGGTGAGTGATAAATAGATTAAAGATATACAGAACTCTGATTCAACTCTGTTATAAAATAGGAGATATGCTGCAGAACTCTGATTCAACTCTGGTATAAAGATTAAAGAGTTCCAGAACTCTGGTATAACTCCGTGAGACACCCTGATAGCTGGCAAAAGTGACAAGACACAAATTACAATTCCCAGAAACATAGTATAATCAGTGAGACCACCTGATGGGTGGCAGTGACAAGATACAAATTACAATTTCCAGAAACCACCTACAAGGCAGTGAGACCCCCCTGATAGCTGGCAACAGTGACAAGACACAGATTACAATTCGCTGAAATATGCTAGAAGTATGTGGGACCCCCTGATAGCTGGCAGTGAGAAGACACAGATTGCAATTCCCAGAAACCTCCTATAAATCAGTGAGACCCCCTGATGGGTGGCAGTGAGAACACACAGATTAGAACAATTCCCAGATATTTTGTAGAAATGAGACCCCCACAATTGCTTCTGGCAGTGAGAACACAAAGATTATAACAATTGCCAGATATTTTGTAGAAATGAAACCCCCACAATTACTGGTGGCAGTGTGAACACAAAGATTACAACAATTCCCAGATATTTTGTGGAAATGAGACACCCACAATTGCTGGTGCAATGAGACCACAACGATTAGAACAATTCCCAGATATTTTATAGAAATGAGACCCCCAAAATAGTTGGTGGCAGTGAGAACACAAAGATTACTGCAATTCCCAGATATTTTGTAGAAATTAGTCCCCCACAATAGTTGGTGGCAGTGAGAACACAAAGATTAGAACAATTCCCAGATATTTTGTAGAAATGACTGACCCCCAAAATTGCTGGTGGCAGTGAGAACACAAACAGGGTTATTCAAAGAGATCCAAATTGCTTGTGAAAGGTAACCGAACGCTGAAAATCAGCGTTCGGCTACCTTTCCTGGCCATTCGGCCATAGGCGACTCTACAGGGGGGCAAGGGGGGGCAATTGCCCCCCCTAGGTTATTCCTTGCCCCCAATGTGCCCCCCCCACCAAAAATCATCATCCAGCTTCCCACACTTCTTCGGACCAATGTATCTCTGTAGCTATGCATCGTATATGGATGAACTAGGTGTCATTTGAAAGGGCAGATTCTGGCCTTTCCAATGATACCCCACATGACCATATTCAGTGTGACGTAAAAGTCATAAAACATCAAATAAAAACGTGCACTTAAACGTAAACATTTTCACAGGGTTGAAATGGCTCAGCAGTGAAATGGTTAATGTTCAGACTATATATTACATTGTGTATTACGTTAGTTTATGCCTTGGTTTAGTTGTATATTAAGGGTTAATGGGCAGGCTTCATCCCTCACAGTATACATTTGTTTTTTCCTTGATTAATGGCATTTTAGGGGTTAATGGGTTGGCTACATGCCTCAGTGTATTCATTTCATGTTTTCCCTTGATTAATGGCATTTTAGGGGTTGAGGGGTAGCTAAATGCCACATTGTTTATTGTTTTTATTGCATTTCTCTGGGTTTATGGCATTTTAGGGGTTATTATGGAAGTTAGAATCTAAAGGGTCTAATGATCTGTAGATCCTCTGCTTTCCGTCACATTTCGGGGAATTTATTTTGCAGAAAATAAGGTGAATTCCCTATTTAGCGAATGGTCACTGTAATTTGCTAAAAGTGGAGTCGCTGAAGCAGTTATCAGACATTCAGCGGAAACTGCCGAATTGCGTCAAATAAAATATTGAATTTAAGTATCAGGTTAGTACAACAAAAAGGCATCATTGCATCACATTACTCTGGGGTTTTGTAATCTTATTTATTTATATACTTCTTTAGGGCACTATTACTTGGTGTGAGCCAACCCTTGCGTCGGTGTGATTTTGCGTTAGCGCCAGGTTAATTCAGTCTAGCGCCTGACCAACAGATCGTTTGCCTCCCGCTACAAAGGGGAAAAATTACTTAGCGCATCGCTATTAGCGATTTGTACCGCAAGCTTACTGTACTTTCCGCGTCCTATACTTAACACGGGGAGTGCTAGATATCTTTACAGATCACTTGGTGCCAGCACTAAATTTTTTGAGGTGCACTAATTGCAACATTTTACCTACTGCTCAGCCCTAGTGCTAACTCCAAAAAAACTGAAAAAACAGGTCCTCGTCCAAAATTAACAGGCAATTGAAAGGAATGCAACACAGGTGTTCTCTTGGCCTCATACACCATAGTAATGGATATGGTCAGCAATGTCGCTGCTGTTGCAGTCGGCTCTATTATAAATGTATTCTTTATCCACATATATCCTAATTCTAATATATTGCCTAATTTTAAACATTTTATGCTGGGGGCTATTCATAGTATGTAAGCAGTTGATTATTAGGGTGACTGTGTGGACCATGTTTAAAGGAACACATGGATAAGTCTTGCCCTGAAACATGTATTGTTTATATGCTGTAGCAGGGAAATTTTTGATCGCTCACCTGGCCTTCCTTTTGGATCTATTAAATGCAGTGTAATGATTCAACATGCTGCTGGGAGGCATTTATCATGCAATGCCCATCAGCCTTAATATATGTGTGCATCAAAACATGGATGATACGGCCACCGTGGAGGATTTTAATAATGCAGGGGTGAGAGGTTATTCACTGGATGTGTTCATATTCAAGCTTGTGAGGGTGGGGGATAGGTATGGAAAAGAAAAAACGTTCTATCCTGTACACAACCGCATTAGCGCTGGGTCTCAACTTGGGTCTTAGAGTTTCCCTAGCATGCGCCAAACGACCTTGTTCATGGACTACTGCAGTCAAGGTGATCTGTTAGTAGGTCGTCAGGCACTAACAGGGTTATTGAGAAAGCGGTGAAAAGCAGGAGAATGACTGGAGAATGGAAAATTCTAGGTCAAAATAGCCGATTCTTTAACCAAGAATTTTCTATTCTCCAGTCATTCTCCTGCTTTTCACCTCTCTCTGAATAACCCTGTAAGTTTTAGCGACTCGCACTAAATTTTTCCTTTAGTGATGGTGTTTTAGCTCACACCAGGTGATAGGGCCCTTACTTTTATTCAGTGGTATGATTTAGTGGTGAAAATTATTTGTGCCCCCCCAGTTTTGACTGCGGTATCTTCTGTGCCCCCCCTAAATATTGTTCCTAGAGTCGCCACTGCATTCGGCTATCCAGAGAGCAGGCAATACGCCAAATCCTGGCGAATTGCCTGAACATACGGTGCCTGTTCGGTGCCTGTTCGAGGGCAGTGAAATCCCCATGAAAAAGCAATGCTTCGGCTATTCAGAGAACACAAACCAGCAGTGAAAGGTTCCCCTAATGCCCTGCCATTCGGTGGTTTAATTCGGCAAGTTAATTCAGGAGAATCCCATAGGCTTCAATGTTAAAAATATTCCCGTTTTAATTCAATATCTAATAAACCGTTCATTATAAAATTCTGCAGCAAAAAGTCTCTTTATTTATAGATTTTTTAGGATACTTTAAGCATTTTTCAGATTTTTTTTTTTTTTAAAAGTCCGATTTTTTTTTTTTAATTTTTTTTATTTTCTTTATTATCATTCCCTGGACCTCCTGTGTAAATTTCAGACATTTTCGCTCAGTAGTTTCTTTGCAAACAGCGTTTCATTTTCCCAGATTCATACAAATTGTTTTGCTAATTTATTCACTGCCTCCTCTACCTCACAGCTGCTTCGGCTCTGTGTGATTCGGCTCCTGTTCGGGTTTTTCGAAGGTTAATCCAGATGTTTTTGCTTGTTTTCAGCGTGCATTCGGTTAGTTTTCGTCAGGTTTGCGGCAGCTTTTCCCTGCAATTCGGGGACACTGTGGTGTTTGCTGAATACACTGCAGGGTCACCGAAATGCAATCGTCAAAAGGAACCGAATTGAAGAGAACGAAAAAGTCACCGAACGTGCAGTGACTTTTCAAATCTCTTTGGATAACCCTGAAAGATTAGAACAATCCCCAGATATTTTGTAGAAATGAGACCCCCACAATTGCTGGTGGCAGTGAGAACACAAAGATTACAACAATTCCCAGATATTTTGTAGAAGTGAGACCCCCCCCCCCCCAATAGCTGGTGGCAGACTGGCAGTGAGAACACACACTAACACAACAATCTCCTCTCAAAAAAAACGTGCTGAAGACTGTGTGAAGCCTTATCTAGTCTGCTGCGGGACTTAGCTCTGTGAGCCCATGATTGGGCAAAATTTGCCCAATCAGGACTCTGAGCCCTGATTGGCATAATCTTGCACCTGTCTTGCACCTGACCTGTGGTCAGGTGCAAGGCTGTAGCCAATTACAAACTTCAGGCCAGTGGAAAAGTGCACTGAGGTCCATTGTGGTGTATTGTGGGCGAACATGCAGGGAACACGCGGAAATGTTTGTAGTTCACGAATATGTGAACAGGCGATGTTCGAATCGAACTCCGAACCGAACAGCTCATCCCTAATCACTGAGCTGCTATACGAGCTGCCTTATTGGGCAAAGAAAATTCACAGTCGGTTGCTATGCAATTTTTTATGATGCTGCACCCACTCTCTTCCCTTCGAGTGATGGGAATAGATCATGTTCCCCCGTTACCGAGAGCTGGTGATAGAGCCCTCAAATTATTAAAGAGAGTGGCGTTCTGGATCTTCACACTTGACACAATTTTCCCTAAGGGGTTAAATGAAATAAACAACTTGCACTGCTTTCTCCATTCTCGCTAGGACTGTTCAGTGTCTCATTTCGATTTTATTATTGTTTTTAACTCTTATATTGGTCTAACATACAATTGAAGTGCCAGCAACCATTATTGACTGCAAATTTATTCCAATGAATTGGTTTCCTGAATGGATTTAATATATCCTTTTATATTGTGTTTATACTATGGGGTCTTGGCACTCAGCTGTGGTTTAATTACCGGTGAGTAGTTTCACTCTTCCGGTTCTACGTTTATTTTGATTCACCTGTATTGTATTGTTGATTAACGCTTTCCATGTATATAAGATTTTGTTTTAATGTTGTTTACATGTCTTGATAAAAATCCTAAGGGACTGAAACGTCGACGCTGTACCCATGATTCAAATAAAGGAATTTTTATGAAATACGAAAAGTCTTTAAGTTGAGGAACGTCGAGAATTTTATGACTTTCTTTATCAAGTTCCTGCACCAGAGCAAGATTTAACCGATATTGGGTGTGCAGAGATTGAGTTTGCTGGATATATATATATATATTATTTTTATGTTTTGTAGTATTCTGTGCATTGTTCATAGGAGTATTATAGATTTTTAGATTGCCGTTTATAGATCTATTTTATAATGCCTTTTAAAATATGGGTCTGTGCAATACAATATATACAATTTTAATATCCTCAACCTTAATTGTAGGGGTTATAGGGATCAAAGATTAGGTATAGGGTATAGGCACTTTTAAAGAGGAGTGAGGGACTGCATTTGTGATGATCCAGAGCTATAGGAGTTCGTAATACTGTTAATGTATGTGAATGTCCTGAGGTTCGTCAGAGTGGCGATTCCAGTATAAGGGAATGAGGATCACTAATGGAGTACAAATATAACGGCCGCGTCCACACAATGAACTACAAACATTGTGACGGCACCCGGAAGTGACAACACACAGACAGGAAATGGCGGCAGGAGTAATGGGAGAGACAAGCAAAGGAAGTACGTCACTGTAAAGCGAAACAGGATGGCCACAGGAAGCACAAGAACTGCAGACACTGATTGAAGTCAGCTGAATTGTATGATTAGATCATTATGGTATTTAGAAAAGGGTATAAATACAATAAGAAAACGTGGACTGGTATATGGACATTTCCTTTGAAACAGTCACGGGTCAGTGACAAAACGCGTCAGAATTTATATGTTCCTTTGAATATTTATTTTACTCAAAGTGTGCCATTTTTACTGATACCTCAGCATTGTGCTGTTACAGTTATATTCATGTAGATTAGAATTTATAATTATTGCCTTGAACCATTTCTTATTGGTAGTTTATATGCTGCCATCTAGTGACCCTTTTTTGTATTGCATATGTTTCTTCTGTGTTCCCCTCACTTTATGATGCACTTTCTCTTGGGTGTAATGCTCCGCCTTGCTTGCTCAGTATTTTCCTATGTCATGGTGCAGTAACAGGCTGCACATGACTCTGCATTGCATGCTAAGAAAAGTATCATCTTTTGACCGCATAAATACCGCAATTCATTCATCTGCTGCCACTTATAATCTGCTGTAACCTGATGTACAGAATAAAACAACTTTGTGGATGGATAAGGTATTTGGTAGGTTCAGCTATCTGATAAAGATTGTCCTCAGTGATTGTATCTGCTTATACAGGCCAGGCCTAGAGGTCTTAGCAAGGGATAAATCGCTATTGCAATAATCGGAGTCAGAATAAGCATTTCATTACATTTATTAATTCACCATCATGATCGGCTGCCTCTGATCCTGCGGTTCCTTCAGAGCGTGTGGTCAGTTTCAGGGATTTCCAGCACCTCCGGATGGCTGAGTACCATATTTGATGTGCCTTTTTATATGTGTACTCCTGTGAGCATTTAGGTGTAGGAGGAGTTTTTATAACATTGCGTATGTACTGTACTGGTTTCTGTATATCTTTAATAGAGTGATCCTCACAATCATTACATTATATAAGGTGGTAATGTAGCCTCATTGTTGAAAAATAGATGACATGCCGATATTGCTCATCCAAATTCTGTCACGTATTCCCAGGAATATAAGAAACGGGAATTACTCCTACCTTTCCGATCCTCTGAGTGGTCAGTAAGCCTAAATAAATGTATACCAGAATCGTTATTTTGCCAAAACCAGGAGTTGTAGCCCAGAATCATCTATAAGTCAGAGCCAGGGGTCACCCACCAGAATCGTTCATTTGCCAAAGCCAGGGGTCAAATACCAGAATCGTAGATCTATCAAAGCCAGGGGTCATACACAGAGAATCGTTCTATTGCCAATGCCAGGGGGTCATACACCGAGATCAATAACAACATAAGACGCTAGGTAGCACTGCGGAATACAAGAAACATGTCAGTGTGCCGTTCTGGGCTGACTGAAGGGTTTTTAAACCCGATGGTGACTAGTGATGGGCCGGACACCCCCGTGTTCGGTTCGCATTTGAACACGAACATTTGAAAAAGTTCGAATTCGAACTCAATGCAAGTCAATGGGACTTGAACCTTCCAAGAGGGCATATATGCAAGATATTTGTCATAAAAGGTGTATGGGGGTCCGGGTAGTGCCCTGGGGGACAGGAAACCAGGACAAAAAATTAAAAAAAAACTTTTTTAAAGGAACAGTGATTTTTCCATGTCATAAAGGTTAAGAATAAAAATGAAAAAATCCTTCAAATATCGTGCCTGGGAGGTCGCCATAACCTGCCTTGAAGTGGCAGATTTGTAAGATGTATAGAAACATTAAAAATGAAAAAAAGACTTTTCAAATGATGGTAAATGGTTTTCCTTTAATCTATTTATAAACAACTGCTTGGGACGGCAGCTTGTATGAAAAGAGGAGACTTTTAAGAACACGCAGAACAAGTTTAGTGATTTTTTTGGCTAAATTATGGGGAAACTTATGCAGGCTTTGGATGAAAGTAACAACAGGTGCATTAAAAATCGACCTTTGGTGCCAGCTAGTGCCTTCACACCGTAACCCCTCTGAGGTATTGTGGAAGAGTGCAGGGGTTGACCCTGCCATCAAATATTAAAATTATATGAATCTGGTACAAGCATCAGTGCACCCAAATATTGGGCCTTTGGTGCCAGCTAGTGCCTTCACAACGTAACCCCTCTGAGGTATTGAGGAAGAGTGCAGTGGTGGAGATTTTGGGAATGCAGAAGAGATCCCCGATCTAGTCAGTTACATCAGCATCAGGGGAGTGATAGCTGCTGATCCAGGACTGATCCATTTTTATAAATGTCAGCCGATCTACAGAGTCGGTGGACAGATGCACTCTTTTGTCTGTGACAAAATCTCCAGCGGCACTGAACGTCCTTTCAGAAAGCATGCTGGATGAAGGGCAACCTAGTAGCTGCATAGCATATTGGCTAAGTTCTGGCCAGTGATCCAATCTCAACACCCAGTAAGCCAGTGGATCATCTGCTGTAACGGTATCCAGGTCTGCCCTTGCCCCTAGGTAGTCCTGCACCATATGGTGAAGACGCTGGCAATGGGTGCCTACATTTGACGTCCCTGGGCGTCGTGGACTAAAAAAATTGCAAAAGGCATCAGTCACGCGGCCCCCTTCAACGCTCTTCCTCGGTTCAACCGCAGCCTCACAAGCACCTGTGTCATCGCTTGGTAACCTACCAGTGCCTGAAAAGGTGTTACACAAGTGTCGCTTCAGAGCGTCCTCAAGTTGTTTCATCCTGTCCTCCCTCTGCGAGGGCAGGATGAGCTCTGCAACCTTACCCTTGTATCGTGGATCAAGAAGGGTTGCTAACCAGTAATGATCCCTCTCTTTTATAGCACGAATCCTGGGGTCCTTTAGCAGGCTTTGCAGGATAAGGGAGCCCATGCAGCGTAGGTTGGAGGTGGCATTAGCTTCTGAGTGTTCCTGGTCGCTGAGGATGACCGTATTGTGCACTACCTCCTCCCAGCCACGTACTAGTCCTTGGGTTTCTGGGGACACAAAACCCTCCCTTGAGGAATCCCCACCTTCAATGCTCCCACAACTTAAATATTCCTCATCCTCCTCCTGTCTGATCTGAGGACCCACAGGAATGCTGTCTGCGTAAAGACTGGGGCCTTGAGAGCTAGCAAAGTCCTCCTCTTCCTCCCACTGCTCTGCCTCTAGTGCCACATCTATAATTCCCCGCAGAGTGCACTCCAGCAGGAACACTAAAGGAATTGTCACTGATGCATGCACTGTCCCTGCTCACCATCCTCGTTGCCTCCTCAAATTATGACAGTACAGTGCATGCATCCTTGATCATCAGCCACTGCGGGGGGGGGGGAAGTTGACCTGAACCTGTTCTTGTGCCATACTCACACAGGTACTCATTGATGGCCCTCTGCTGCTTGTGTAGACGCTGCAGCATTGCCAATGTCGAGTTCCACCCGGTGGGCATGTCACAGATCAGACGGTTTGTGGGAAGGTGGAATTCTCTTTGAATTTCTGCCAGTCGAACACTTGCTGGGAATGACCGTCTGAAGTGGCTGCAGACTTTTCTGGCCTGGTTGAGAAGCTCTGGCAGCCCTGGGTACTTGGTTAGGAAACACTGTACCACCAGATTTAGGATGTGTGCTAGGCATGGTACATATGTCAGCTTACTCAGGCATCAGGCAGAGAGAAGATTGCTGCCATTATCACAGACGACCATTCCCAGCTCAAGCTGGCATGGTGTTAACCATCTCTGTGCCTGCCCCTGCAGAGCTGACAGAATTTCTGGCCCGGTGTGGCTCCTGTCCCCTAAACAAAGCAGCTCAAGCACAGTATGGCATCTTTTTGCTTGAGCCATTGCGTAGCCCCTGCCACACGTCGGTTTAACTGCCACTTCACCAGAGACAGAGGGAGGAGGAGGAAGAGGAAGAGGTGGTGGAGCAGACAGACCTCCATATAAGCAGCTTTCTGGAGGCGTGATAAAAGAACAAGCTCCAGCACAGAGCCCCGTCCTGGATCCCTCCCAGCTGCAAGCAGAGTTAACCCAGTGTGCCGTGAAGGAAATGTAATGGCCCTGTCCATGCTTGCTGGACCAAGTGTCTAAAGTAATGTGCACCTTGCTGCTGACTGCCTTTCCCAATGACTCCGTAACATTGTGTTCCACGTGCTGGTATAGTGCTGGAATGGCCTTCCGTGAAAAGAACTGGCATTTTGGAACCTGCCACTGTGGTACAGCACATTCGGCAAATTCACAGAAGGAGGCAGAGTCCACCAGCTGGAAAGGTAGCAGCTGTAATGCGAGTAATTTTGCCAAGCTGGCATTTAGACGCTGTGCTTGGGGATGGTTGGGACTATATTTTTTCATACGCTGCAGCAGCTGGGGCAACGAAATCTGACTGCGTAAATCTGCAGCTGATGGGATGCTGTTACATTGTGAGGAAGGACCTGGTACACCCATTACAGAAGCATCATCCCTGTCAGTGGAGGTTGTAGGCAATGACATGGCAGGACATATAGTGGGGGTAGAGACAGATGAGGGAGGAGGACCTATGCAAAGTGTTGTGCCAACGGGATGCATAGCAAGTGGTCATACGTCGCTTCAAGCACGTGGTACCCAAGCGTCTGATGTTTTTCCCACGCTTGACCAAAAAAAAAGTTTTTTCTTAGCCATTTTACCGCTGTGCGCGGAGCTAATTTTTACCACTTTTGCTCATGTTTAAACGCGATTTGAAGCCATGGGAAATGATTGAGCAGCAACGAATGGGAAAAATTACGATCTTAACGCAAACGTTACCGCTCACTTGCATGAGCATTAACATTTGCTGCGGTGTTCACCACATATTTGTAACGATTCCCCAGGACAGACCTGGTAGGATCCCTGGTAACAGACCTCTAACCCTCCGATCCTTAGGATGGTCGGGACTCGGGACCACTAAACCTAACCTCCAGCAGCCACACAGGCGAGGGAGACAGCACCAACAATATACACCACAGACTGAGATCATTATATATTTGTACTGCGCTATAGTATATGGCAGGATGGAAGCGCACCAGCATTAACAAGCAGAGGAATATACCAGACAGGGGCACAGAGCGAGAGTAGTTGTTATAACAAAACCAGGTCAGCAACGTTTTGGCACTTGTACTGCGCTACTGTATATGGTGAGAATCGGCGCAGACCAGTAGCAACAGGAGGCAAACAGAACAGGCAGGGAGTACACGGAGAGAATAGTCAAATGGCAGGCAAAGCCAGCAACAGATCGGGTCCTCAGACCAAGCAGAGTAAGTAACAAGTATACAAACTGATTCGGTAAGCTAGCGATGCAGGAATGAATCTCCACGGCTAGGCAAGATGTAAGCGCGTGCTGCAGATTTAAAGGTCCCGGCGGCTCCACGTCATCACGCCGCACCCTGCCCCCTGATCACTCACAGCTGCACCGGGTGCTACTGGAGCTCCTGGCATTCGGCCAGCTGGCGGCACCATGCGTCCGGGGGTCCCCGATCGCCACCCGGGGCCCTGGATGTCACAATATTACAATCCAAAGGCAAACTGGTTAAGTAACCAAATTTGTAAGAAGAATAATTAATGCAGCATATGAATCCTCACACTGCCGCGCAGCACCTCTACAGTCTGACTCTAGCTTTAACCAGCGCGCTGTGTGCAGCTTCTGATTAGGGATGAGCTGTTCGGTTCGATCAGTTCGGAGTTCGACTCGAACATTGGCAGTTCGAAAGTTCGCAAACTTCGAACCTTTTGGCATGTTCGGTTCGAGTTCGAAAAAAATAAAATTTGAAAAAAGTATAAAAAATGCTTAAAAAATACAAAAAAATCTAGATATAAAGAGACTCTTTACTGCAGAATATTATAAGCAATGGTTTATTAGATATATTCTCACCTCTAAATGACCTGTGCTTACAGCAGGGCCCTCAAACGGCGTAAACAACAGGTGTTAATTAGTGTTTGGAAATAACATCTGCTTCTAATTAGTCTGTCTCATGAATTTGATACATTGCCTGCAGACTGAGTGTGGCTCCTGCACATGTATGAACTCTGTATGCTTCTAAATTCTAAGAAGTGTTCATTTTTACTACATGATCCTCTGATATGCTGTTTAACCCCTTAAGGACCAGGGCTCTGTAAAGCCAATCATTAATGATGTAGATGTTACGTCATTTGTCATCAAGGGCTTAATAAAATCTTTATCACACTCCTTAGATTTAAACGTAATATTCCAGTATTTGTATGTCATGTACCTCTCCTGAAGGGCCTATGTGAGCATACAATTATTATTGTGTTAGATCTATAGTTTTGGTGCAAGCGTGGTGGAAGGGCTTGCTGCTTCTGCATTAGTAACACAACACGACGTGAAAATGTCTATCATAAAGCGTACAAGCTGAGTCCCTAGAGTCAAAGACTATCCATTGTCATATATACCTTGCTTTATTCATATAATACATTCCCTCATATAACAGGATAGTAGCCAGTCCCTGTGCATTTTAACCCCTTAACCCTTTCGCTGCTGAGGCATTTCACGCCTCTGTGCTGAGCTCATTTTTACTGGTTTCGCTGATATTGTTTAAACGCGTTTTGAAGGCTTATTTTAGTATATGACCCAGACATATTATATATCATTCTTTCCGGCAGACTCGGCAGATTCATAATATAACATTATTATATGTATACGTCATGTCCTGTCTGTATATTATAACAAAATATGCAATAAAATATGAATTTTCAATAATTTACAACGTGTAAAGTGTTTTTTTTCACATTTTAACATGCAAGCAATTGCGGTTATATTTAGTATTTTGTATTTTGTATGGGGTGCGCTTGTTAAAAAAATTAGAAATGGGGTCTCGTTACATTAAATTGGGGGGAAAATTACACGATTTTTAACGAATGCACACATACAAAAATCGTTAGTGCAGCATCATTGTTCACATTATAATTGAAATGGGAACAATATTGCTGCATTAACAAACCAGAAAAAACTTTTTTTTAATAAACTTTTTACATGGTCATGTTTGGTATCGTTGGAAAGGCCATGTTCCGGCACAGGCCAGCAGTCATGCACCCCTTCCCAATAGGTCCAGGGGATTTCTATACTTGGAAAGCCTGTAGGAATAATAAATATTTATCCGTTAACTATCTAAAATAATTTTGCTCATGAGTTACTAGAGAAAAAGTTTATATCAATGATTTATTAAGCTGTTATTTACTCACATGCCAATGCAACTTACGGTATGTGGGTAGGAGGACCCAACCCCTTCAGAAGTGTATTTCCCAGAATATTCATAATATAGGAATTGGATATAAGAACCACAATGTCTCATACCTCTTTAAAAAATGTTATAGCTCTCACGAACCAAGCCCATGGGTGCAGACAGGCCTGTCCCTATGCTGGATTTTCTTACACCTGAGCCCTGCCAGCATGCCCTTGCCTTAGGGAACTCTGCATGTTTCATTCTTGGATTTCCTGCAGACCCCTCTGAAGGATGTTGCAGGTACTGCCCTCTACAGTCTTACATGTGAATTCCTATTTAAGGGTGTAGCCCATCAGAACCTGTCCTTCTGCATCCTAATACTAACTGTGACCTTGAGATTTGCCTGTTCACTCCTGATCGTCAAGCCTTACCATTATTTTGTTTGCCAAGCGCCATCTTTTCCAGTGCACCCTCATCAGGGATTGTATAACACAGGATCCCTGGGCAGAGATATCAGAGTAATACAGGAGTGCATTTAAGAGTGTAGTCAGAGGCAAACCAAGGATCATGGGCAGGATACAGAGGATGAAGGAACACAACTCACCAGCAAGGCAGTCAGGATAGGACGACTGGCTTTATACAGAGGAGCACCTAGCAAGCACACTCTCCATTTGATTAGGTGTTTGCAATTTGCTTAGTGAATGCTTTGGTATTTGTCCCTTTAAGAGCAGGCCCGGTGTGCATACCCAAGTACCCTGCACAGAGGGAGACAATGTAGAGCTAAGTGGGGACACACAACAGGACTTGGGTTTGCCGAGCAGTTGGGATACGCCGACAGACCTGAGCCTGCCACGTTGCTGGCGTGTGCTGTGAGACCGGGATCTGTCACGGCCATGCCAGAGGAGATGCTGAATCAGGGGTGGATCCAGAGACTAGTCTCGGGAGGGGCACTGACAGAAAATAAGGTGTTTTAGCAGAGAGCCCGACTCACGAGAATTTACAGAGGGCCCAGTACTTGAAAATTTACAGAATTTACAGAAGGCCCAGTACAGTATCGGTGAGTACTTGAAAAAAAGTATTGGCAGTCGTACTCGGTCTTAAAAAAGTGATATTGGTGCATCCCTAATTAAAACGTATTAAGGATATAATGAATATACAGAGTAACATGATATGTTTCTTATTTGAGAGTTTCAGAGTTACATGATCTTTATTATGTGTCATGTATGCTCATATATAATTTATAAAACATAATAACCATCAGGTTACTCTTTATATAATATCTTTGGGCTCTATTACAATCCCCGCGCTAAAACGGGAGCGGTAGGGAGAAAAAACTGCTCCCGCAGTTCTCCCCCTACCGTCCCCGGTTTAACGGGGGATTACAATGCAGGCATAAAAAATGCTGCCTGCATTGTTTGCGCCCTCTAAGTGCAGCCGCGCGCATCCTCTCAATGGAATCCATAGGACTCCATTGAAGCAGACGCCGGCAGTCACATGACCAGTCGGATCTCGTCTCGCGAGATCTGGCCGGTCGGCATAGTGATACACAGGGAGAGACTGGGGGGACTTTTTCCCCCAGTCTTTCCCTGCTCCCGCCGGCCGGAGGAGGCGGTTGGAGCTGCGGTCCTTGCCGCGGGACAGAGGATGAGTATGTGCTGCTTTTCATTATTTTTTAGCCTGGTGTTTACGGATTCTGCAGAAGCGGAATCCGTTAACACCAGGTTCTGGCTCTGGTTAACCTTTCGCTAATCGGAGCCAGGCGTTAATCAGTGCTGGGACTTTGTAATTCCAACGCTGATTAACACTTTGCACTCTCCATGTTAAGTATAGAGGACGCAAAGTACAGTAACCTCGCGCTGAGAAGCGCAAGGTACCAAACGCAAACGGGTTTTTTAACCCGTTTGCGTTTTGGATTGTAATATGCGGTAGATACCGCAGCTAACGGTAGTGCTCACACAGGTGAGCGCTACCGTTAGCGTTAACAGTGTAATAGGGCCCTTTATCTTCATAAATTAATTTTCAGACAATTAATGCACAGAGTTACATGACAGGTATTTAGTGTGGTATGTGACTGTGGATACAATTTGGTTAAAAATAACAAAAAACACAATTTTGTTATCAGTCAGATAACAGTTTGCAGCTTTACCCGGGTAATCCTCAGAATTCAGTCAACTGTAACCTGCTGAAAACCCCAAAAAAGCAGAGTACCCAGAGGCGTTTGGATATTTTGCAGATTACCCGGATAAAGTCCGATGTTTCGTTGAACATCACACTTTATCCAGCAGCACTAGGGTAATGTTCGAATTACCCAGTTAAAACAGTGAAGAAAACCGGATTACAAAGAGGCCTCTGGATACTTTGCAGATTACCCGGGTAAAGTCCGAAATTTCATTTCACTTCAGACTTTTGCTAAGTAATGATGCCTGGGTAATGTCAGGATTACCTGGGTAATCCTAGGATTAACCGCACTTTGGGCTTTAACCGTAACATATATATATATTTATAAGAAGTGACAGCAAATAAAAGGTGGCTTTATAGACAGAGAGGGCTTCTCAGGTGTACCGTGGTATGGGGGGACGTGGATATAGAGGGCTTCTTTAGGTGCTCTGGTATGGGGGGGTGGTAAAAACGGGATCACCTGGTACAGACAGACATTTGCTGAACTGCCTCTGAGGTAAAACTGGCTGCTTGCAGAAGTGGGAAAATGGGGCTGGGCCAAACTAACTATGCGAGTTAGACAGGGAGAGTGGAATAATCAATTTTAAGTAAAATAATAGGGAGAAAACAAATAAGGAATCTTGTTCCATGACAGAAGAGGGTCTGCTGTGCTGGGGGACAGGACGGTTAAAAGGTTGGAGGAGATTTTAAACTAGTGGAAGGGGGGAGTGATACAGATGCCTACAAAATGGAGTCAGCTCAGATTAAGGGGGTAGAGACGGGGGGATGGTAATGTCAGAACAGTGGAGGCATGCAATGTAAAGGCACATTCAGTATGTGTGGGTCACAACAATATTTACTGTATGCTAGCTAATGCAAGGAGCCTCAATAACACAATGGGGGAACTAGAAGCCAGTGGTGTATTTTGGCCTAGGCCAACAAGGCCTAGGCCTAGGGCGGCACTTTCAAGGGGGTGGCGGCCCGCACTGGGTGGCCCCACCCCATTTTCTTTATTTTTTTACTTTTGCAAAGTATTTTACCAGGAAGGATACATTGAGATTTCACTAATTTTCAAGTATGTCCTGGGTAGGCAAGGCCTAGGCTTTCACTCTCCAGGGGGCAGCAAAAAACCTCACCACTAAGTGGGTTACTCACAGAGCACCGAAATGACGCCAATATTTTGGTGCTCTGTAGTTCCCTCCACTTCGGGGAATAAAACTTCCCCACCCTGCAGTGAATTCACCATTCACTGCAGGGTCCCCAAAGTGCATGGAGTCGGCCGCTGAATGCTGCCACCCCAAACCCGTGGCCTGCTGTTTTCAAAAGAACTACTGAACGAAAATGTCTGGAATTTACATATAAGATCCTATGATTGATAATAAAAAGTTCAGTTACAGAAAAAAGAAAAAACACTATTAAAAAAAGGGGGGGAAACTTTGCCAAAAAAATATCTGAAAAATGACTAAAAGGTACTAAAAAAAAATCAACAAAGACTTTTTACTGCAGATTAAAATAATAAATGGTTTATTAGATATTGCATAAAAACGGGAATATTTTTAACATTGAAACCTATGGGGTTCACCTGAATAAACCTGCTGATTGAAACCACCGAACATCAGGGCATTTCACTGCCATTTCTCTGCTGTTTGGTGTTCTCTGAACAAATTAACCATTACTTCTCTATGGGGATTTGCACTGCCTTCAAACAGCAACGTACTTGCTGGCAGTTCGCCAAACTTGTGTGTGAGCATATCACAGAGCAGTGGTGTACTTAGGGGAGTGGCGGGGGGTGGGCTGCCCCAGGTACCAGTGATTATTGGGGTGTCATTAGGGGGTACTAGGAGGTTCCACTCTCACTGTGTGTCAGCTTTGAGCTGTGTTCTCAAACAATGAGCAGCGGAGCAGGGCGTTTGCATACGGAATAAAATAGAATAGAAAAAAAATCCCCCTCACCTCCCTCCATAGCTCCTCCCCTGCCCCGCAGCAGCTCTAGGAGAGTGGAGGGGGATGTGATTTGTGTGCAGAGAGAGATACAGTAAAGGGCAGGTAAAGGGGGGGGGGTATCCAGGGCCGGATTAACATAGGGGCAGATGGAGCAGCAGCTCCAGGCCCATGCCTCAGAATAGGCCCAGAGAAAGGACAACTATGTCTGCATTTGGACCCATGTATCCCCAACTCTATAGCAGCTACATGGTCAAGTGAAGTATCAATGGAAAGGCCAGAGCGTGCCCTTTCCAATGATATACTTTTTCTTTCCAACAGTAATATTTTTCAATTATAAAGTAAACAATGATGCTGCACTAACTCACCATCACATTTCTCATGTCACCAACAAGTGTGGAGGTGATGATACAATCCATTGTTACATCAAAAACCTAAGCTGACGCACTGCACCGAAGAGCACTGAGGGGAACTTTGGACCCCTGCGTCACTAATCTTTACACCTCACAAGGTCAAGTGAGGTGTCATTGGACAGGGCAGAGTCTGGTCTTTGCATTAATACCAAACCTGACCATGTAAAATCTAAAAGCAAAGAAAACTATTTTTTATTTATTTATTTTTAGTTCCAAACCGATGGCATTGTCCATTTGTCACGTATAAAATGAGCAATACCATTACTCACCTTCTCATTTCCCACGCTGGGAGCAAGGTCAGTGTTTTATACATAGTCGTATTATTCGTTAAAAAAAACAGGTTCCAAAACACAAGGTAAATATTTCATTTTGTTTTTAATTTTCTGGTTAAAATTTTATATTTCCTCAGATAAATGCAGTAACAGGTTCCCATTTCAATATTTTTTTTTAACAAGAATGCCCTATAGAATATATAACCACAAAGGTTTGGATGATAAAATGGGAAAAAAAAATTACACTCTTTAAATGATTGAAATCTGAATGAAAAATTAATCACACAGTATCTGCCTGGTTAGATATACCCGTATCCGCACTATTAAATAACCTAAAATATGTTTTCACTGCACTAAATTCCAAAAAAAGCCCACCAAAATCTTCAGCTCCAGGCCCATAGAGATCTTAATCCGGGCCTGGGGGTATCGGCAGAATATGAAGCCCTGTCTGCTTACTGCTGTTTAAAGTGGACCTTTCCTTAACCAGCACTGCAGTGATAGAAATTTGTCATTGAGCTGCCTGGCTCCTGTTGAGGCTGCGTGCGTGCAGGTCACGCGGTCTGGCCAGTCAGTTGGTACTGAGTCTCACGCACGCAGCTACCCGCCCTTTCGTTAACATGGACTCTCACGCTATTCTGGACTGAACACCCACCGGGAAGGGAATCAAAGCCACGGTGCACCCTCTGGCAGTGGCACCCCACTACTGACAAGATGGCTCCATGCACAGGCATAGCCGCGATCCTAACGTGGCCTGGAGGGACCTCCTGCTGAGTCTGTACACAGTCCCTGCTGACTCTGCACACAGCCCTACCGCGGACGGAGGCCGGTAAATATAGAATAAATAATTGCTGTGTGCTCATATTCACTCAGTTTGCTGGGAGTTTTATTGCAGTGGATTCTGATGCACTCATACACACCGCACATTGCATTGCTGGGAGTTTTATTGCTGTGGATTCTGATACGCTGACACGCACCACACATTGCATTGCTGTGAGTTTTATTGCTGTGAATTCTGATACGCTGACACACACACCGCATATTGCATTGCTGAGAGTTTTATTGCTGTGGATTCTGTGATACACACTGCATATTACTGTGAGTTTTATTGCCCTGGAGCTCTGCGATACGCTCATACACACTGCACATTACTGTGAGTTTTATTGCTGTGCAGTTCTGATATGCTCATACACAGTGCCCATTTCTGTGGTTTTTTTCGCTGTGCAGCTCTGATACGCTCATATGCAGTGCACGTTTCTGTGGATTTTATTGTTCAACCAATTAGAGCGGCTGTGATCCAGTATACTTGACATGCGTGGCTGTTCTTTGTAAAAATGCTTGAATTTAAACATTTCATAATTTTATTTATCTCAATAGATACATTTGAAATGGTATACAAAATATACAAGTAGGCACTTGGTATCCACTTTTATTATAAAGAGAGGAAAAAGCAGAGCTCTAAGAGGAAAAGGTTGAGCTTAAAGAGGAAGGGTGGGGATTAACCAGGAAGAGGTGTGCCCTTGACAGGAAGGGGTGTGTCAAATTTAAATTAGGGGGTGCACGAGTTTAGTCAGGCCTAGGGCAGCAACCTAAATACACCAATGCTAGAAGCACTAAGCAATATGACATAATAGGTATAACAGAAATGTGTTGGGATGAAATGCATGACTGGGCTGTAAATTTACATGGTTACACATTGTTTAGTAGGGAAACATAAGAAAGGGGGAGGAGCATATTTGTATGTCAATCATGATTTAAAGCTGAATAGTACACACCTGGTAAGCAACGAGGGAAATGGGTATCAACATCTGGGGAATAGACCGGGAAGTCAACTATTGGTTGGTATATGCTATAAAGCACCTAATATTGATAATGATGAGGAAGAACAGCTGCTAGATCAAGTCAGGAATGCTGCACTTGTGGGTGGCACTTTAATTATTGGAGCTTTTAATTACCTGGACATTAATTGGGATAGTGGGACTAGTAATTCAGAAAAAGGAAGGGAATCTGTTTTCTGAACCTTGTGTTTCTTAAGAAATATTACTGTTTACCCTGGAATCTGACTGGCCTCCTCTGTGTCACCTGTAATGTTTAGCACACCGCACACTGAACACACTCCTGCTCTCCCCAAATGCCACGTTTGACAGTTACCTGGTGGATGCTGGCTCCTGGGAGGGGTAACCAGCGACATCAGTCTGCTAGAGACGAGTCGGAAGGTACTCTATAGGTGGTACTGGACAACTGATAGAGGTGAACCCCTAATCTTTGCAACCCTATCAGGTTGCTGGAGATGCCAAACTCCTGGGGCGTATTATCTGCATATGCGGCGGCAATGACCAGGAATATCATCCTATGGACTCAGGTGGCTGACCTGGCCACTTCGGTGCTGGGAACACAGATTTCTCCTACTCCTGGCCCTTTGTTACTAGGGATGGGAAATGCACCACTCTCCAGACAACAGACTAGGGTTGTCTGTACTGAGGAATGACAGAATTTGGAATGATGAGGCTTAAGAATTTTTCCTATATTGTGCAAGAAGCCTAAATGGGGAAGAGTTTCCTTTGTTCCCTGGGTTTAGGCATTGTTGCTGGGATTGGTCTAAGGAGCAGATTAAGCAGTAAAGGGGAGGGGGTAGTTGGAAGAAAAAGGGAGTGCACATGGAAGGAAATCAGAACTAACCTTTTTCTTTTAGTTTCAGGTACCTTTTGGAGCCACAGCCACGAGATGACTTCAAGGAAGAGAAAATACCTGGAGGGAGAGAGCCCAAGGACAGCACGGCAGGAGCCAGGAGCGACACCGAAGCGGAGCAGAGCTGGATCTTCAAGACACCAAGTACAGGGAGTATTGACAGCTGCTAGTTCTCCGCAGCCTTCTCTGGCTGCTGATTGTGAGCCCATTCTCTCCCCCTGTCCCTCTCACCGTTCACTTTCTCCTATTTCTGATACCTCTGCCTTCACTGTACTCGATTCCTATTACTCTGCTAATTTATCTGCCTCCGCTTTGCCACTTTCTGTCTCTCCCCCCCACCATTTTCCTTCTGATTATGGGGTTGATCGGGCAGCCGATCGACAAGAATATCACCAGGATGTACGTACCGGCGGTGTCACAGGATCTCCGATGGGGGCTGCTGTGTCTGATGGCGGCCACCAGGTGGAGCCCCGCAGGCGTCCGGCGCCATTTTCAACTCCTTGCCCTAGCCGGCCCCTTGACGTGGCAGTATGACGTCAGTGTGCCAATACCACGAGGCCCTGATATGCGCAGGGGGTGGAGCCACATGGAATGCGCTCGGTGCCAACTTTGTTGAGGGCAAAGCAGCTGGCAAATACAAATTTTGAAACGAGACAAGTTGTTGGGGTAAGAGACAGCAGTTTTTAATGGGGGACTGTAGGATCTCCAGTAGCAGGTAGCAAGGAAGTATCCCAGTCTGGGCTGGGGGATATGTTTTTATGTAGGGACATTTCTTATTCTGGTGGACCGTGCAGGGGGGTTCGCAGGAGAGGGATTCTCAATATGGGGGGGCAGAGCTGTAGGTGCGGAATTTGGTGAGGCTTTTGGGAAAACAACTACCACTTTTTCTGTATCCATGCAAGGGGAGGTGTGCCTGCCATGGGGGGCTTGAAATAGGTTTAGGAATTCAGAAGTTTCTCCCTCCATAGTTGGGCCTGGTCCTGTTCTAGGATCTCCTGTAGCTGGCCCTGCGTATGGTAGGGACAGTCTCCAAAGCATGACCCATGGGATGTGGGACCTATATTGGTGAAATGTTGTGTTTCAGTAGCCCTAAAGAGCCTTTCCAGGTGGGGAAGGAACTCTAGAGACTACAGGGAAGACATGCTGGGAGTGGGAGCTGCATGAGTACACTATGGAGTTGAATTGTTCCGAAACTAATCTAAGTGAGCACGCATTGTAGAATTGTTTTTGCTTATGTTCCCCTTTCCCTCAATTTTTTTTGTATCTCTAGTTTACTGAAAAATAAATTTATTTTAAAAATATATATTTGCATTTTTTACATTGACTCCTATGGGATTCACCTATTTAAACCTATCGTACTGAATCACCAAAAATCAGGGCATTTCACTGAGATTTTGGTGCAGTTCGGCATTCTGTGAATAGATTAACCATTACTTCTCTATGGAACAATTTTGCCACCGTCGAAGATCGCCAATCTGCATTGTATTTTGCCGTCAATTCACCAGTATTTGGCGAATTGACAGTTTAGAGAATCAACGAACTTCCACGGAATTGAACCATATGCTGAAATTCACCGTTCAGGTAAATTTGGTGGCAAGCTCGTCGCTTTGTGAATAAGATATATTTATATATACACCAACATACTGGTGTAAATTTGATAAGCCATGTTAGTCCAGATGCCAAAATCATCAGAGTATAGCAGTATGTAGTGATACCTGTTTTATTGGACCAACGTTACATTTAACCACTTCGATGCGGAGGATGCACTCAGCGCGTCCTGCCGCATCAGCACTTCGCTGCTGAGCGCTTCCTCCCTTTGCAGCCGCAATCGGTTGGGATTCTGGCCGACCGCTGCGGCCCCCGGGTGGGCTGACTTCATGGATGTCAGCCCAGCCTTCCGGACCCAGGCGGGCATGATAGACGTCATCGTGCCAGCGCAATGACGTCTAGTGCAGGGAAGGTCCCTAAACAGGAGGGGAGAGGTCCTTTGGACCTCACTCCCTCCAACCGTACGAGGCAGCCACTGCTTGGAAGGGCACAGCCTGCCCTTCCAAGCGGTGGCTGTCTTTAACCCCTTGGGGGCTGGATCGTGATTCGGCACCAACAGGACATCTTGGCCAAGCTTCCAATGTAGATGATTGAAAATTCTAATTTTATTGCATTTTTTGTTGTAATATTCAGACAGGACAAGACGTATACATATAATAATGATATATTATGAATCTGTTGAAAAGAACGATATATAATATGTCTGGGTTGTATACTAAAATGCGACTTCAAATCGCGTTTAAACATGATGCCCGCAACCGGAAAAAATTAGCTTAGCACAGAGGTGTGAAATGGCTCAGCAGCGACAGGGTTAAAAGACAACCTTTCGAGAGTATGGCTCTATATATAATATCCAAAATATTTTTTTTCTACCCCTTCCTAAAAATCATTACCTATACATCCACTATGGCATGCTAACATAGGCATGGTAATTTACTCGTGATTTCATTCATTTAGGTTCCCATCTACACTTTTTAAAACGTTTCTTATTTGGTTCATGAAAAGAAAGATAAAAATGAACAGTTTGTGATGAGTTACAGCTTGTAAGTAATAAATGAAACATGTTCACACCCTAAAATATAGGCTATGGGCGACATTTGTTATTTTCATGGAATTATTGTATAAATGGAATACAATTTATGTAACTTTTTATTCATGAAGTACCAGGCCAAAGTTTATATTGTTATGCTGTCCTCTAGTGTTCAATTAAAATATTATCTGCAAAAGTAAATATCAATTCCAAAACATTTCTAGAGATATGCGCTCAGGTATTATACTGTGTGGGTTTTTTTTCCAATTCATCTGATAATGAAAAGCTGTGATGTGATTGCAGGGAGATTATATCTACTTTCCACCAGAATGATAATAGAGGAGGAAATAGGAAGCAGCAAATAATTATTCCCTCTTCTCCAGTGAGTGATAATTTGTAAGCATGCTTTATATACAGTATCTCACAGAAGTGAGTATACCCTCACATTTTTTGTAAATATTTAATTATCAGGGTTATTAAGAGAGCGGTGAAAAGCAGGAGAATGACTGGAGAATGAAAAATTCTAGGTCAAAATAACCAAACCAGAAAAATTCTCCCTTTCATCTGACTTTCCAAATTGGCTATTTTGACCTAGAATTTTTCATTCTCCAGTCATTCTCCGGCTTTTCACGCTCTCTGAATAACCCTGTATATCTTTTCTTGTGTTGTGACAACACTGAAGAAATGCCACTTGGGCCCAAAGTGTCAATATTTTGTGTGACCACCATTATTTTCCAGCACTGCTTTAACCCTCTTGGGCATGGAGTCCAGAGCTTCACAGGTTGCCACTGGAGTCCTCTTCCACTCCTCCATAATGACATCACGGAGCTGGTCGATGTTAGAGACCTTGCGCTCCTCCACCTTCCGTTTGAGGATGCCCCGCAGATGCTCAATAGGATTTAGGTCTGGAGACATGTCTGGCAGTCCATCACCTTGTGAAGTAATGTGCAGTGTGTATGAGCGTATCACAAAGTCCACAGCAATAAAAAACCCCAGTAATGTGTGGTGCATATAAATATTTTAAATATACAAAAGTTTCCCCCTCTCCTGCTTACCGTTCTTTTTGCAGGGAGGGGGGTTGAATATTGGTGGTCCAGAAGGGGGTGGGGTCGAGGAAGGGGAACCCGGCTGGTCGCATCCCATGGATAGCCATCAGGACCCTTCACCTCCACTGGCTGGCGGCAGCCTCTACTTTCCTGGTGATCCGGTGGTTGTGGGGTGCTGTATTGCGATCTGTGCTTCGCACACAGACTGCAGAGCACGTCCCACAGTGAGTGACTGGACACGAGCTGAGCGCCAGCGATCGCAGGTGAACTGTCACCGCACCACCGGCGCTCTGACACAGTCAGCGCCGGCAGTCAGGTGACAGGTCATCAGCGATCGCCGGCACTCGTGTCCAGTCACTCACTGTAGGACGTGCTCTGTGGTCTGTGCACGAAGCACAGATCACAATGCAGCACCCCACAGCCACCGGACCACCAGGGTAGTAGACGATGCCTTCAGGCCTGCGGAGGTGAAGGGTTCCCGGCTATCCATGGGATTCGGCCAGCCGGGACCCAGAGTTCCGCGTGTCTGCATTAGGGTGTGCCGGGGGCCGGCATTAGGGTGTGCCCAGGCACACCCCACGCGCACGACTATGCATGTAGGCCTTAAAAAATAAAGTGGCCTGCGGGGAATCACAGTGTGTGGATAGTATTCTGAAATGTAACACCAAAGCATAAGTGATGCACTGGCACCCTCTAGTGGTAGCTTTACCGAGTGCACTTAAAAATATTAGTATACACTGTGCTTTAAGACGAAATGCAGTGTGTGGATACTAGTATTCTTAAAAAATATTGGTATATTCTGTACTTTAAATGAATCACAATCAGTGGATAGTATTCTGCAATGAATCACCAGAGGATAAAAGGTGTAGTGCTACCCTCTAGTGGTAGCTTTGCCGAGTGCACATAAAAAATAATCGTACACTCTGTGCTTTAAACGAAACACATTAATATGAATAACTCGATGGTGGGACCAGGCATAACAGGGTATTTACAGGCAGAAAACAGGTCTAACTGTCCGTTATATCAACAGTGTTTGGTAAGTATCGGGGGAAGAGATGGTCCCATATGGACTGTAAGGTCAGCGTCAGGCGAGCGCGCTATGTGTGCTCGTACTGACGTGCTTTCTGGTGTTCGCCGCAGCGTTTTGATGCAGCAACGGGGCCAGTCACATGCTTGTGCACAATCGTCCGTTATCCAAGCCTCTCTCCGGCAAAGCGGTAGGACGGACGTTGACGGAGCTGCAAAGCGCGATTCTCCATAGGAGGATCGAGCCTTGCAGCGCTGAGCGTACTGAGTGCGTTAGCGAGGTGCCCAAACGGGCGTTGAGTGGAAGGAATGCCCACTCTCACGGACATTCCTTCCGCTCTCCAAAGATACTCTGTCTGATACTGTCTACTGTCTGATACTAGCCTAATAGTCTCTAGGGTGCTCATTAGGATTTCCTAATGTGGGAAATCTATCATCCATGCTTGATGTAAATGATCACACATCTTCACATTATCTTCGCTTTTGATATTTATGGGAGAAAAGACAAGCAAAATATGGTGCAAGTAACCAGGGCTGCCATCAGGGCATTATGCCCCATGCTGCCGTAAGTGGCCCGGGCCCGGTGGGGGCCCGGGCCGCTGGGCCCCCCTCGGCAGCGGCGTCGCCCTTTTACAGCTCCGGTATCGGACTCGATGAGTCTGAATCCGGAGCTGTGTCTCTGCAGCAGGAGCCGGAGGAGACACTGTGTCTCCTCCGGGTCCTGGCAGCTTCACTGGCTGGCTGGGCAGGCCAAGCAGTGTGTGGGGGCCTCCCAAGCACGTTGCTTTGGCTCCGCCCCCTCCACTCAGTGAAGCTGTGCGCCTGAGCAAGGAGGGCCCGGGCTGAAGATCAGAAGAAAAGAAGAGAGAAGAAAAGAAGAGCTGAAGAAAAGAAGACAGCGGAGTGATGAGCCAGGGCCCAGACCCCAAGGCCCAGACCCTGGGCCCAGACCCCAAGGCCCAGACCCCAAGACCCAGGGCCCAGACCCCAGGGCCGAGACCCAAAGGCCCAGACCCTGGGCCCAGACCCCAAGGCCCAGACCCCAAGGCCCAGACCCAGGGCCCAGATCCCAGGGCCCAGACCCCAAGACCCAGGGTCCAGACCCCAAGGCCCAGGGCCCAGACCCCAAGGCCCAGACCCTGGGCCCAGACCCCAAGGCCCAGACACAGACCCCAGACCCCAAGGCCCAGACCCTGGGCCCAGACCCCAAGGCCCAGACCCCAAGGCCTAGACCCCAGGGCCCAGACCCCAAGGCCCAGACCCTGGGCCCAGACCACAAGACCCAGACCCTGGGCCCAGACCCCAAGGCCCAGACCCCAAGGCCCAGACCTTGGGCCCAGACCCCAAGGTCCAGACCCTGGGCCCAGACCCCAAGGCCCAGACCCTGGGCCCAGATCCCAAGGTCCAGACCCAGGGCCCAGACCCCAAGGCCCAGACCCATGGCCCAGACCCCAAGGCCCAGACCCCAAGGCCCAGACCCCAAGGCCCAGACCCTGGGCCCAGACCCCAAGGCCCAGGGCCCAGATCCCAAGGCTCAGACCCCAAGGCCCAGACCCCAAGGCCCAGACCCAGACCCAAAGGCCCAGACCCTGGGCCTAGACCCCAAGGCCCAGACCCTGGGTCCAGACCCCAATGCCCAGACCCAGGGCCCAGACCCCAAGGCCTAGACCCTGAGCCTAGACCCTGGGCCCAGACCCCAAGGCCCAGACCCCAAGGCCCAGACCCCCAAGACCCAGACCCCAAGGTCCAGGGCCTAGACCCAGGGTCCAGACCCCAGGGCCCACACCCTGGGCCAAGACCCAGGGCCCAGACTCCAAGGCCCAGACCCAGGGCCCAGACTCCAAAGCCCAGGGCCCACACCCCAGGGGCCAGGCCCCAAGTCCCAGACCAAGGGACCAGACCCAGGGACCAGGGCCCAGACCCCAGGCCAGACTCAGGGCCCAGACCCCAGACCAGACTCAGGGCCCAGACCCCAGGAACCAGACCCCAAGGCCCAGTCCCAGGGACCACCCCAGGGCCCAGACCAGACCCCAGGCCCAGCCCAGATCCCAAGGCCAGAGCACAAGGCCCAGGGCCCAGACCCCAAGGCCCAAACCAGACCCAGGGACCAGGCCCAGACCCAGAGGCCATCATATACAGCCCGTTACTGTGAGATTTATTGCTGTGGATTCTGTGATACGCTCATACACACTGCACATTACTGGGAGTTTTATTGCTGTGGTGCTATGTTATGTCCTTTTTTTTGAAGGGGGAGAAAAGCTGTTAGAGTTTGAGGGAGTGACGGGGGGCCCCGGGGGGGCCCCATCGTGAGGTTTAGTAAGGGGCCCCATCATTTCTGATGGCTGCCCTGCAAGTAACTGTTTAAAAAGTTAGTGCTCACATAGTTTTGAGCCTTACGTATTCAGGCTCAAAGGTGATGCGTGTATGTCTGTAAAGGTGACCCCCCCCCTGTAACTCCGGCTTGCTGGTTCCTTCCTGGGTGATCCCTCTGCTTCTGAGGGTCGTCCTGGAGCAAATGCAGCTTGCGGTGGAGGGGGGGAATTTGGGTGAGTTCCCTTGCAATAAACTCTAAGGAACCAGTGTGCAATCATTAAAGGAAATTTATTAGTGATGCACCGATACTAGTATCGGTATCAGTGCCGCGAGTACTTGGTACTCGTGCAGATGCCCCCGATACCGGAAGCCAGCGCTGGACTAGCTTGCCAGCCGGCGTCCGTGGGGCAACCGTTCCCTTCGAGCGTTCTTCCTCCTTTGAGTGTCTGCCGGCAAAGGGTTGTAGCCCGGCGGCTCGCCTGGGATCCACCAGCCGCGATTTCACGAGATCACGTGAACTCCGGGATCTCGCAAAACCGCGGCTTTTGCGTGGTTCCCAACGAGCGGTACGGCTGCAACCTTTGCCAGCGGATGCTCGAAGGAGGAAGACCGCTCGGAGGAGCCTGGCAGAGCGGGAAGAGACCGCTGGGGGCAATATATATTTGAGAGCTGGGGCCATATATTTGAGAGCTGGGGCAATATATATGAGAGCTGAGGGCAATCTATATGAGCTGGGGGCAATATATATTTGTGAGCGGGGCAATATATATATAAGAGAGCTGGGGCAATATATGTGTGAGCTGGGGCAATATATGTATGAGCTGGGGCAATATATATGAGCTGGTGCAATATACTGTATATGTATGAGCTGGTGAAATATATATGTATGAGCTGTGCAATATATATGTAAGAGCTGGTGCAATATATATGTATGAGCTGGGGCAATATACACGATATTGCCAAAAGTATTCGCTCACCTGCCCAGCTCCTGATTTGGATGGGTGAGCGAATACTTTTGGCAATATAGTGTATATGAGAGCTGGGGGCAATCTATATGAGTTGGGACAATATATATGAGAGCGGGGGCAATATATATATATATGAGAGCAGGGGCAATATACAGTCAGGTCCAGAAATATTGGGACATCAACACAATTCTAACATCTTTGGCTCTATACACCACCACAATGGAGTTGGAATGAAACAACACAATGTGCTGTAACTGCAGACTGTCAGCTTTAATTTGAGGGTATGTACATCCAACTCAGGTGAACGGTGTAGGACTTACAGCAGTTTGCAGATGTGCCTCCCACTTGTTAAGGGACCAAAGGTAATGGGACAGAATAATAATCATAAATCAAACTTTCCCTTCTTAATACTTGGTTGCAAATCCTTTATCAATCAGAGCCTGAAGTCTGGAACGCATAGACATCACCAGACGCTGGGTTTCATCCCTGGTGATGCTCTGCCAGGCCTCTACTGCAACTGTCTTCAGTTCCTGCTTGTTCTTGGGGCATTTTCCCTTCAGTTTTGTCTTCAGCAAGTGAAATGCATGCTCAATGGGATTCAGGTCAGGTGATTGACTTGGCCATTGCATAACATTCCACTTCTGTCCCTTCAAAAACTCTTTTGGTTGCTTTTGCAGTATGTTTTGGGTCATTGTCTATCTGCATTTTGAAGCGACGTCCAATGAGTTCTGCAGCATTTGGCTGAATGTGAGCAGATAATATTGCCCGAAACACTTCAGAATTCATCCTGCTGCTTTTGTCAGCAGTCACATCATCAATAAATACAAGAGAACCAGTTCCATTGGCATCCATACATGCCCACGCATGTCACTACCACCACCATGCTTCACTGATGAGGTGTTATGCTTCGGATCATGAGCAGTTCCTTTCCTTCTCCATACTTTTCTCTTCCCATCACTCTGGTACAAGTTGATCTTGGTGTCATCTGTCCATAGGACCTTGTTCCAGAACTGTGAAGGCTTTGTTAGGTAATGTTTGGCAAACTCTAATCTGACTTTCCTGTTTTTGAGGCTCACCAATGGTTTACATCTTGTGGTGAACCCTCTGTATTTACTCTGGTGAAGTCTTCTCTTGATTGTTGACTTTGACACACATACACCTACCTCCTGGAGAGTGTCCTTGATCTGGTCAACTGTTGTGAAGGGTGTTTTCTTTACCAGGGAAAGAATTCTTCATTCACCCACCACAGTTGTTTTCCGTGGTCTCCCGGGTCTTTTGGTGTTGCTGAGCTCACCAGTGCGTTCCTTCTTTTTGAGAATGTTCCAAACAGTTGTTTTGGCCATGCCTAAATGTTCTTGCTATCTCTCTGATGGGTTTGTTTTGTTTATTATTATTATTATTATTATTATTATTATTATTTTTATAAAGCGCCAGCATATTCCGCAGCGCTGTACAATAAGCACAGTACAGACAGGGTTACAATACATTGAACAACATTTGACAAACAGTACAGGAGGAGATGAGGGCCCTATTCCCGTAGGAACTCACAATCTAGGAGGGTTGGGGTTGGAAACAGGAGGAGAGGACTGTAAGGTGAGAGTGATTGATGGTTGCGTCAGTGAGTTGGGTGGTAGGCTTCCCTAAATAGGAATGTTTTCAGGGAGCGTTTGAAGGAAGAGAAGTTAGGGGAAAGTCTGACAGCACGAGGGAGAGCGTTCCAGAGAGTGGGGGCTGCGCGTGAGAAATCCTGCAGTCTATCATGGGAAGAGGTGATGCGGGGAGAAGCTAGGCGCAGGTCACTGTTTGACCTTAGGGAGCGGGCTGGGGTGTATTTGGTGATTAGTGAGGACAGGTAGTGGGGCGCTGAGTTAGTGAGGGTTTTGTAGGTAAGGATAAGGATTTTGAACTTAATTCTGCAGTGGATGGGGAGCCAGTGAAGGGACTCGCAGAGGGGAGCGGCAGAGACAGAGCGGCGGGTGAGGTGAATTAGCCTGGCGGAGGCGTTCAGGATGGATTGTAGGGGGGAGAGGCGGGACAGAGGGAGGCCAGATAAGAGATTATTGCAATAGTCGAGTCGGGAGATTACCAGGGCGTGTATGAGTTGTTTTGTGGTGACAGCGGTAAGAAATGGCCGAATTCTGGAAATATTACGCAGTTGGTATCGGCAGGAGGAGGAAAGAGACTTGATGTGGGGAATGAAGGAAAGAGCAGAGTCCAGTGTAACTCCAAGACAGCGAACTTGGTTTGATGGGGAGATGGTGATACCCTCCACGTGATAGAGAAGTCAGGAGGTGGGGAGGCATTAGAGGGAGGAATAAGTAGGAGCCCAGTCTTTGACATGTTGATCTTTAGGTGGTGGGAGGCCATCCAGGAGGAGATGCCAGATAAACAGTCACTGACTTTTGAAAGGACAGGGGGAGAGAGATCAGGGGTAGAGAGGTAGATCTGAGTGTCATCAGCGTAGAGGTGGTAATTAAAGCCAAAGCTGTTGATGATTTTGCCCAGGGAGGAGGTGTAGATGGAAAAGAGCAGAGACCAAGGACAGAGCCTTGAGGTACACCAACAGATAGAGGCAATGAAGAGGAGGAGTTACCAGCAAAGGACACACAGAAGGACCTGTTGGATAAATAGGAGTCAACCCAAGCAAGTGCAGTGTCACCGAGACCCAGAGAGTTGAGGGTCTGTAGAAGGAGGGGGTGGTCAACAGTGTCAAAAGCAGCCGAGAGGTCAAGCAGGATGAGAATAGAATAGTGGCCGTGTTTTTTAGCAGTTAGGAGGTCGTTGGTGACTTTGGTGAGGGCAGTTTCAGTTGAGTGTAGCGGACGGAAGCCAGATTGCAGGGGGTCAAGTAGGGAATTGGAGGACAGGAAGAGGGAGAGGCGGTTGAAGACTAGTTTTTCTAAGAGCTTTGATGTGAAGGGAAGCAGGGATACAGGGCGGTAGTTGGATGGAGAGTTGGTGTCTAGGGATGGTTTCTTTAGTAAAGGGGTAACTAGCGCGTGTTTGAAGGCGGATGGAAAGGAGCCAGTGGAGAGAGATAGGTTGAAGATGTGTTGTGAGAGCGGGTGAGGGAGGAGGAGAGGGAGGAATTAGATGTGAGGGAATGGGGTCGAGCGGGCACGTGGTGAGATGTGAGGAGGACAATAAGGAATGACTTCCTCCTCAGTGGTTGGGAGGAAGCGGCAGAGGGTGGCAGAGGGGACCTGTGGGAGTGGAGGTGGCAGATAACTATCTTGTGTTGGGATGTTGCTTCTGATAGTTAGAGTTTTACTGAGGAAGTAGTCTGCCAGGTCTTGAGCGCTGAAGCAGCTGAGGGGGGAGGTGCAGGTGGGTGGAGGAGGGTGTTGAAGGTGGACCAGAGCCGTTTAGGGTTGGAGGACAGTGTAGATATAAGAGAGAAGAAGGATTGTTTGGCCAAGTGGAGGGCAGAGGTGTATGACCGGAGAATAAACTTGAAGTGAACAAAATCAGCTTCAGAGCGGGATTTCCTCCAGGCACGCTCTGCAGTGCGGGAGCATCTTTGCAGGTAGCGAGTTTGGAGGGTGTGCCAGGGCTGAAGCTGGTCGTGGCGTGGCCTTGCAGAGTCGAAGAGGAGCAAGAGTGTCTAGAGCAGAGATAAGCGTAGTGTTGTAGTGATTAGTGGCAGCATCAGGGCAGGTGAAGGATGAGGTATGAGGAGGTGGTGAAGTAGGTTGGAGAATTGATGGGGGTCCACAGCATGTAGATTTCTGCGAGTGTGTGTGCGGGGTGGGGGAGCAGGGTGTTTAGGAAGTCCAGATAGGTTGAAAGAGAGAAGGGTGGTGGTCAGTGATGATGGCCAGCCTAATGATGGCTTGCTTCACTGATAGTGACAGCTCTTTGGATCTCATCTTGAGAGTTGACAGCAACAGATTCCAAATGCAAATAGCACACTTGAAATGAACTCTGGGCCTTTTATCTGCACATTGTAATTGGGGTAATGAGGGAATATCACACACCTGGCCATGGAACAGCTGAGAAGCCAATTGTCCCATTACTTTTGG
Organism: Leptobrachium leishanense; assembly: GCA_009667805.1. Lineage (NCBI taxonomy): Eukaryota > Metazoa > Chordata > Amphibia > Anura > Megophryidae > Leptobrachium > Leptobrachium leishanense. The sequence goes on from RXON01003194.1 coordinate 67,718, forward strand.
TCCCTTAACAAGTGGGAGGCACATCTGCAAACTGCTGTAAGTCCTACACCGTTCACCTGAGTTGGATGTGCATACCCTTAAATAAAGCTGACAGTCTGCAGCTAAAGCACATTGTGTTTGTTTCATTCCACTCCATTGTGTGGTGGTGTATAGAGCCAAAGATGTTAGAATTGTGTCGATGTCCCAATATTTCTGGACCTGACTGTATATATATATATATATATATATATATACATATATATATATATATATATACAGAGAGCTGGGGGCAATATATGTATAAGCCAGGGCAATCTATATGAGCTGGGGTAATCTATATGAGCTGGGGGCAATATATATGAGCTGGTGCAATATATATATATGTATGAGCTGGGGACAATATATTTGTGAGCTGGGGGCAATATATTTGTGTGCTGGGGCAATATATTTGTGAGCTGGGGCATTTTATATGAGGTCTGTTCTTATTGAAAAGCAGTCACATGACATTAACAGGGTTATTCAGAGAGCAGTGAAAAGCAGGAGAATGACTGGAGTATTGAAAATTCTAGGCCAAAATAGCCAAACCAGAAAAATTCTCCCATTCATCTCACTTTCCAAATTGGCTATTTTGACCTAGAATTTTCCATTTTCCCCTCTCTCTGAATAACCCTGTAAATAAAAGTATCAGTACTCGGTATCGATGAGTACTTGAAAAAAAGTATCAGTACTCGGCCTTAAAAAAGTGGAATCGGTGCGTCCCTAGTTAAGATTACAAAGTCCTAACGCTAATTACCGTCCTGCTGCGGTTAACCTAGAAGTTACCCACAGCAAGGACCTGGTGCCAACGGATTCTGCTTCTGTGGAATCTATCAGCACCTGCTGAAACCCCCCCAAAGAAAATCATGTACTCACCTCCCATCCCGTGGCGAGAACGGCGCGAAAACTGCTTCTTCTTGCCGCCAAGAGCAGAGAGAGACTCACACAGGTAAGCGCTAATGTTAGCACCATAGGCGTGCGCAGCCTATTGCATTAGGGTGTGCACCCAAAAGTTCAAACACACTATATATATATATAATACTCACGCACCCTTATGCAAACATACACACACACACTCACGCATTCAGCCAAAATATATCATTACTCTAGGGGTCATTCACAGAGCGTTGAAATGTCGCCGACTGTTGTTCCTTGCACTTCGGGGAATCAAATTGCCCCACCCTGCGGTGAATTCACCATTCACCGCAGGGCCCCCAAAGTGCAGGGAATCAGCCACTCGCAAGAAGAACCAGGACGCCGCGATCGGCCGGAGGTGACTGCGAGAGGACGGCGAGGGAACGCAGGGACAGGTATGTAACAGCCCAGGTGTGGCTCGGGGTTACTGCTTTCAGCATTGAAATTTAACCGCGAGCCACACGCGGGAAAACAGCCAGGGGGCTGAATAAATGCACTGATTTTTGACATATAAAAATGTCAAAATCGGACTGCCAGGGAGGTTAAGGTCTTCTTGCCAAGCACCAATATTTAGTCTCCTACCTGTATCTCACGATGCAGAAGATATAGTAGCGATTCTAGCAGCAATACCAGCCTTTTGGATGCAGGGCAAGGGGGCAACGCCGGGCTGAGACAAGGACACGGGTGCCGAATTTTGCTCACAGCAGCCTGTTTAAAGAAAAATACCTGCATTTACACACACAGCCAAACGTTCACATAACTATATATCCTCTACACCCCGGGGGTATGTAGCAATAAAACTCCCAGTAGTGTGTGGTATGTGTGTGAGCGTAGCAGAGAATCCACAGCAATAAAAACCCACAGTAATGTGCGGTATGTATGAGCGTGTCACAGAGCTCCACAAAAAACTCACAGTAATGTTTGCTCTGTATGGGCGTATCAGAATCCACAGCAATAAAACTCACAGTAATGTGCAACGTGTATGAGCATATCATAGAATCCACAGCAACTAAACTCAGCAATGTGCTCTGTGTATGAGCGTATCACACATTCCACAGCAATAAAACCCCCAGCAAAGTGCTGTGTGTATGAGCGTATCACAAAATCCACAGCAATAAAACTCCCCAGTAATGTGCTCTGTGTATGAGCGTATCACAAAATCCACAGCAATAAAACTCCCCAGTAATGTGCTCTGTGTATGAGCGTATCACAAAATCCACAGCAATAAAACTCCCCAGTAATGTGCTCTGTGTATGAGCGTATCACAAAATCCACAGCAATAAAAAAAAACATAATGTGCTCTGTGTATGAGCGTATCACAAAATCCACAGCAATAAAACCCTCCAGGAATGTGCTGTGCGTATTGTAACCGGAATCCACTTGGTTCACTCGTGACGAGGCCGGACTGACACGAGCAAGGATTGTCTGAACACGAGTCTCTTCAGGAAAGGCAAACTTTATTTGTGACGTCACAGAATGCTCACACAGGATTGAATCGCAAAGAGTGAGCCCCGAACTCACCCCGACAAGAGGTCTTATACCGAATACATAATTAGGTACATCCCAATTAACCCACCTCCGGTGACACTATCCCACCCCACGTGGGTTAGTACCTCCCTTGGTCAATTACAAAGACATTCCATACATTGGCCATAAATTGGCAAGCTTCATGTTAGTTTGACAGAAGATGATTTGCTGCTACGCTCAATCCGGCCTGTGCCCACCTCCCTAGAGCCTGTTTGTTATTTGTTGTAGATAAGACCTGGTCTGTTTCTACGCTCTTCTTTGTCTCACTGCAGGCCTCTGTGACCTTGGTGTATCCATTTCTCATCCTGTCCCTGCCTGCCAGGATTGGCCCGGATCTTCCTTAATTTTAATTGCTTCTCTGCTAAGCTAACACATTCCTAAGATTCTATGTAAGCTTCATTCTAATTCCAACTAAAATCTATCTAGTTAATTTCAAGTGAACCAATATTCTGAACAAGATGGCCACCTGGCTCATAATGGCGACCATCTTCTGGCCTGATTCTCCTTCATTCCCCTCTTGGCTCAAGCCTCAGGTTCTCCTCCTGAGACTTGTAGCCACTAACACCCCACTGATATTATTCTTAAGTTCCTCGTACTTTGGGGACCTATTTTTGTCGGGAACATGTCTTGTGAGATAATCAGTGGTATCTTTTGTGTCTGTGTAGGTGTCAGTGCTCTCTTGCATAGTGGCCATAGACATAGCCCTATGCGGTACAGTAGTGTCCCCATGACCAAGATCACCACCAACATCAGAATCATGGATCCAATCTGTGAAATAAATCTCAGAATGGATCCGAACCAATCTCCGATTGCTCCGAACCCACGGAGTGGATTCCAGCCTTCAGCAGTGATCCGTCTTGCTGTGTTCTGTAACTGTGCTACCTTTTCCTGGTGATCTTGGATTACCTGGTAGTAGTCCGAGACGTCATGTGTGGTGTTCTTGATGAAGGTGCAACATTCATAATGCATTGTCATCTCACACAATACATTCAGAGCCACACTGATCTGCTCCAGTGCCAAATCGTGTATCATTTGTACCTTTCGTATCTCTCGTATTTCCAGATTCAGCAACTGAATGTCCATACTAGTCTTATTCAAAATCTCGTCCATCAGACTGGCATAACTGTTCATCCTTGCCATTAACTCTCTTCCCCATCCAGTCCATGCCGGGAACCATGCCCATATTCGATCCGCTTTCCTAAACAACTCTCTCTTCTGCCTCTCAAACACCAGTGGGTACCTAGGGTGAAGTGCTGTGTCTGTATCAGTGTCATCTCCCCTTACTCTCTGAATTGGAATCAGTTTGGCCAGATAACACATTCCCGTTATTGTAGGTGGTACCCATGTGTAACACACCCTTTCACAACACACCTGGTACCCTCCTTTCAATATGAATGGTGATAAATGTAGTGTTCCCTTTGATATTTCTATCATAAGTTGTCTCAGTCGTCTCATCATATCCAATGCACTCTGCCTTCCATTGGTCACATTCGCAATCACCACCTCTTGGTCTCTAGTGAGATTTCTACATCGTATGTATAGAAAATTTGCTTTCTCTCTTGTGTTGAATGTGTAAATGTATGATGTCCAGTTGAACTTACTTGAATTACACAACCCACCCTCATTATTCGTTTCTTTATCTGGTCCTAATTGAAAACACCATTCTGGTGGGTACACTGGTCCTGTTATGGGGTACCCGGGACTGAATGCTTCTGGTTTTTCTCGTGGTGCATCGAAAGCATGTATTGTGACATTTCCTGATGCAAACATACTTAAATTCATTGGAACAGAGGCGAATGGTATATGAATTGTCTTTGGGTGCAGTCTACTACACACCCAGCATGCGGTTTGCGCAGACCTTTTAGCGTAGTCATATTTAAATTGCACAAGTAAATGTCCTCTTGGCATAATCTCGGATATCGCCTCTCGCTTTTGTCTCCACATGGTACGGTTCTCCATCACCGGGTGCGTACCATTCCAGATATGGGAGATATCCACTTTCTTGGTGGTACTTGGACACCTGGGGGATGTTCCATGTGATAATCCATAAATCAAGTTTGCAAGGTACAAAATCAGTACCACAAATGCCCCAAATGTCAAAATCCCTTGGGCAATTCTTTTCACAGTCACATAAACCCAATCCCTCCCCACCGGAATTTCAAAAACAAAAGACATTTCCGGTTGATCAAGGGGCAGGGCTGGGCCCCTAAAAATAGCCCTTGGGGTATCCCCCGGGGGATCCCTTTGCTCCCCTGTTGGTGGATGATCATGCCTTATTGTGTCCATCAAAACACCCACTTGAATCTTTTGGGTGCTCTCAGTTAACTCTTTCAGGTGCTCACGACTGTGGTCTTTGTCAGCTTTAGCCTCAGTGGATTGGTCTCGTTGGTGATGACCTTCCATTCTGGTTCAGGATTGGCTGCAGCTACCTTCAGTCTGGAGTGATGTATCCACGGGACCACCTTGGCAACCTTCACTGCTGTAGGGGTTGATAACAGGACAAGGTAAGGACCTCTCCACTTTGGGCCTAGTGGGTCATTTTTCCACTCCTTCACCCATACTGAGTCACCTGGTCAATACTTATGCAATGGGGGATATAGAAAGTGAGATATATTATCTCCCACCCAAGTATTCAATTTCTGCATTGATTTACCTAACAGTACAACTTGATCATTTAGTTTAGTTTCCCCCAATGCCCGAAGGTCCCCCCTTAGTCCTTTAATCAGAGGGGTAGGCAGTCCGAACATAAGCTCGTACAGGCTTAGCTTCAATTGGGGGTTGGCCTGCACCTAATGTGCAATAGGACTATCGGCAGCACATCCAACCAGCCTAGTGACGTCTCTTGGCACAGTTTGGACATCAAAGTTTTTATAGTGCGGTTCATTCTTTCGACTTTTCCCGAGCTTTGGGGCCTGTAGGCAGTATGTAGCTTCCAGGTGATGCCCAACAGGCGGGCAAGCTGTTGCAAGCAGTTCTGTATGAATGCGGAGCCATTGTCCGACCCTATCTCGAGGGGAAGTCCATAGCGTGGTATTATTTCTTTCATCAGACTTTTCACCACTTCCACTGTCTTCTCCGTTCTCGTCGGGAAAGCTTCTACCCATCCTGTCAGGGTGCACACCATTACCAGTAGATATTTATATCCTTTGCAGGGTGGTAGTACTGTGAAGTCTATCTGTAATGATGCCATTGGGGACAGCCCGATTGGCTGTTTCCCTGGAGGTTGAGATGGGCCTGTTCTTGGATTATTTTTGGCACATGTCACGCACTGCTGGGCTATTGCTTTGCAGACTACTGACAGTCCTGGCACATAGAAATGTGGCTCCAACTGTTGTTCCATCATTTCTCTTCCCCCATGGGTACTTGCGTGAACGTTCTCACAATCTCAGGCGCCAGTGTTGCTGGTAGGACTATCTGTCCATTCTTTAACTGGAACCACCCGTCTTCTCCATATCCGCCTTGTTCTTCTGATAGCCATTTCTTCTCTTTTTCTGAATACACAGGTGTCCATTCACTCAGTGGCGCCGGTAGAAGTGCAGCCACCACCGATTTTGCTTTGTATCGTGCCAATTCTCCCCGGTTTCCCCAGACAAATTCTTCCTTTGGGAAATAATATCGCCAGGCAAAGAACAGCAGATCTTGTGTCTCCTGTGCATCTCTCACTGCTGGTATAAAAAAGTTCATCACACTTTTCTTCATTCTTGGCAGTTTGTTTTTGATAAGGGTCTCTTTGAGAAAGAACCTCACCAACGGGACTTGATATTCTTCTGCTCCCAATTCTCCCAAACTTAGCAGTATTCGTGTGATCCTCAGATTATTATGAGGGTTAGCTGTTAGATTGTCAAAACGTGAGGCGAAATTTTCTGCTCGTTCAACTTCAGTTACTTTTGTATCTTCTCCACACTCCCCCATTAATTTTACGCCGAAGAATTTCAGCATCATTTTGTATGTTCTGCGGAGTCTTTGCTGAACTTCTGAGGTGTTAATCATAAGACGTGTTTCTTGGGGGTTCAGAGGAGTGGAATAGAAATTTCAGCCTTGGGACCGTGTTGGGAAAAGCCATTGGATATAATCATGGTTGACTTCTAATAGTTCATAATCGTTATGCCATTTGTGCAAAATAATTTCAATAAATTCGCCTTTTGGTTCAAATTTTCTCCAATTCATGTAAAATTCGTAATTAGGCATGGGAGGTTGAGCTTCTTGCTTGCAGAGCAGGACCTTGGCTTGATCAGGTGATATTAATGGTTTTGCAGCCGCTTTTGCAGCTTGGTCAGCACGCCTGTTACCTTTTGGGATTTCATCATGACTTTTTGGTGGCCACGACAGTGCATAACACTGACAGCACTTGGTTTCCATACAGCTTCTAGGAGGGCTGCAATTTCAGCTGCATACTTGATTTGCTGCCTGAGGAAGTAAGCAGGCCTCTTTCTTTGTAGAGTGCACCATGTGCATGGACAGTCATAAAGGCATATTTGGAGTCAGTATAGAGTTCACTCTTTTGCCTTCAGAGATTTCCAGAGGCCTGGTCAGGGCTGTTATTTCAGCCAGTTGTGCCGATGTATGGCCTGGTAGAGGATTTGCTTCAATAATTTCTTCTGCTGAGACAACTGCATAGCCGGAGACTTTCTTCCCATCATCCATGTAACTGCTACCATCACTGAATAACTGTAGATCGTATTTATCTAGGGGTATGTCTTTCAAATCTGGTCTGCTACTGAACACTTCTTCCATGACTTGGAGGCATTCGTGATTTGGATCATCTTCACAGTCAGGCAGTAAAGTAGCAGGGTTCAAGGTAGCGATGAGGTCCAAATGAACCTGTGGATTCTCACACATCATAGCTTGGTACTTCGTCATCCGGCTATTGCTGAACCAGTAACTTCCTTTTACATCAAGCAGGGCTTTGACAGCATGTGGTACCTTGACGTGAAGAACTTGTCCAAGGGTCAGCTTGTCTGCTTCTGCTATCAGCATTGCGGTGGCTGCCACAGCTTTCAGGCATGGAGGTAGGCCGCAGGCCACAGGGTCAAGTTGCTTGGATAGATAGGCCACAGGCCTTGGCCATGAGCCAAAGTTCTGGATCAGCACTCCTGTAGCTGTTTGATTGTGTTCATGCACATACAGCTGGAAGGGCTTGCTGTGATCTGGTAGTCCCAGTGCTGGAGCTTCCATTAGTAGAGTTTTTAATTTTAGGAAAGCTGCTGTTTGCTCTTCTTCCCAGAGGAAGGGGTCTTGCTCTCCCCCCTTGGTGGCTTGGTGAAAGGGCTTAGCAATATCAATAGTTGGGGATCCCAACGGCTTGGCTGGCCACAGCAGATGCAATGCAGTTGTCCAGGAATCCACAGTTTCTTGTCTTGGTCTATTATTTGGTATATGCTTCTTTTCTTCTTCTCTGCCCCCAATGCACGCTTGGTACCTGTTAATTGAAAACCTAGGTACTTTACACTCTGTTTGCATATTTGTGCTTTCTTTTTGGACACTCTGTAACCTGCTTGGCATAGCAGATGCAGCAGGGCTTTTGTGGTGGAAAGACAGTCTTTTTCTGTGGGAGAAGCCAGTAATAAATCATCTACATACTGTAGTAAAACAACTTTGTCTGGCTGAGCGTTGAAGGACAGGAGGTCCTGGCTGAGCGCGCATCCGAAAATCGTGGGTGAGTTTTTGAAACCTTGAGGGAGGCGTGTCCAGGTCATCTGATGGCGCGCCCCCGTGGTAGATTCTTCCCACTGAAATGCAAAAAGGGGCTGGTTTGCTGGAGCCAGGCGGATGCAAAAGAAAGCGTCTTTTAAATCAAGCACCGTGTAATATTTTGCATCGCCGGGAATTAATGCCAATAAATTGTATGGGTTGGGAACCACAGGGTGTAGAGTTACTGTGGCTTCATTGACGGCCCGTAAATCTTGGACTGGGCAGTACTCTTGTGTGCCCTCTTTCAGTACTGGCAACAGTGGTGTGTTCCACGGTGACACGCAGAATTTCAATATGCCGTGGTCTTTTAGTCTTTGCAAATGTATCTGAATATTCTGCTTGGCTTTTTGTGGATTATGATACTGTCTCAGGGCCACAGGCGTTGCGCCTGGTTTCAGGTCAACGTACACTGAAGGGATATTTACAGCTAGTCCGGGCGGGTTTTCCTCCGCCCAGACCCCAGGGATTCCCAGGAGTAGTGTGTACGGGTCTGGGGCGGCCGGTGGGGTTGGTGCCGTGCGCCATTCTTCTTCTCTTGGCATAATTACTGCAATTTTTACAGGTTGGGTATTCTGGCTGGCTGGGTTGTATTGCCGTGCAGAGCTGCCACTCTCAGGCAGGTCCAATCTAGCGTGACCCCCGGGAAGAAATGTAATTTGGGCTTGCAATTTGCAAAGGATATCGCGCCCCAGGAGCTGGATGGGACATTCGGGCATATACAAAAATTCATGTTCACATTATGCCCACCCACACTACATTTTCGAGAAGCAAGAAAGGGGTACTTAGCGGACACCCCCATTGCTCCCATAATATCAACCTCATTTCCCATTGGGGGTTCAATTTGCTGCGTTACAACAGAATATTCGGCACCGGTATCAACCATAAAAATTTCATCTTTATTTCCCACCCTCATAGTGACCGTGGGCTCGTGATTGCCGAGTGGGATGGGCCCAGGTCCGTGTCAATATGCACCTTGCCCTTCGAATGACGTTCCCGCCAAACCAACAACCCTGCACCGGCACATCATTTCTCTCATATCTGCCATTTGTTACCTGCCCATTGGAGGCTTGACCTCCCGTTTCCCCAGCCTCCCCCTGTACCCCAAATTTAGCCAAAAATGCAGGACAATCATTTTTCCAGTGACCCTCACCCCGGCAACATGCACACTGGTTGGGTCCCAGGGGTTCCCTAGGGACTCCCCTACCTCTACCTCCTCGTCCCCTTGCCCTCCCTCTCTCCGGGGCACCTCTTCCCCCTCCATTACCCATGTAACTGACCACCCCGGTGTGTCCTCTTTGTTTCCTCATCTCCTCCCGCTTTTCCTCTAGATCCCGGTTATGAAACACTTTATTAGCAATTTCTACTAATTCACTAATACCTTTTCCTAGAAAACCATCTATTCTCTGTATTTTATTCCGTATATCTCTCTGTGACTGACCCACAAAAGAAGAGTTAATTAACCTCTGATTTTCCACTGCCTAAGGGTCAATAGGACTATACATCCTATATGCATCTAGTAACCTTTCTAGAAATGCACTTGGGGTTTCTTTAGAATCTTGCACAATATCCGCTATTTTCCCCATATTCGTGGGTTTCTTCCCTCCCGCTTTAACACCCATTATTACCGCTGTCCGGTACGTCTGTAGGTGAGCAATACCTTCAACAGTATTGTATGGCCATTTGGGATCTGTTTTAGGGTAGTGTTCCTCTGCCCACGCTTCTGGCTGGGCTTTACTATCGTCTACGGCTTGGGCAAGTAGAATTTTTTGCGTGCTACTATTTATTCGGGCTCTTTCCTCAGTTGTAAACATCGTCAGTAGTAATTTCTGACAATCTGCCCATGTGGGGTTATGTGTAAGCATGACTGACTATATCATACTGGCCACTGCCGCGGGATTAGTGGAGTACAGTGGTGTGTGTGTTTTCCAGTTAAATAAATCTGTTGTTGTGAATGGGACATATGTGTACTGTACTGGGCCGGGTAATCCATTTTCCAGTAAGGGACCTGGCACCTCCCGTAGGGGCAGTTGCAGTTTACTTTTGCCGGGGTTGTGCTGGTATAGATCTCGGGGTTTATGTATATTGTTCGCTGCGCGAGTGGTGGCCCCTGGATTTACATCTTTACTCTCATCATCACTGTCCTCTGGGCCAGGGGTTACTAGTTTATATACGTTCCCATCGGGCATTTCAATCCTTCCTGGTGGGACCTCTCTGTCTCTTTCACCTGCAGCCCCCTCCTCTTCTTCCTCCGCACTACCACGAGTCGGGCGGAGGGAGCTGACCGGGAAATAGCAGCTGCCTGCTCCCCCCTCCCTGCCCACGCATCCGCGGCACTCAAAGCTTCTCTGGCTGCCCCATAACATGATGGATAGGGCGGGGGCAGGGAATCAATCTCTCCGGTTGTTCTACCAACACCGGTTTCCCCTTTTCATCATTATCTTCTTTATTCGGGGGTCCCTGTTTCTTGTTTTGTCCCGCCATCATTATAAAATGACTTTTATCTTTAACACAATACCTCCATATATCTATATATGGGTACTGTTCAGGATGACCGCATTTCCCGGTCACTTGGGAATGCACTCTCTGTATTAACTCCGGGTCCATAGACCCCTGTTCTGGCCATTCTGGAACTAACAGTGGCCACTGTTAGATTTTAATTTCCTGTAAATATTTTGTCTTAAAAAAGCCTGTTCTTATAAAATGGGCTGTGAAATTCCCCCCCTCCATTTCTGTTAGTTTCAATACTGCATTGACCGTTGTTCCTTCTATAGTATATGAGCTGTGGCCGATTTCCTGTTATGTTCAGTGCAGGAAAATGTGCGCAGAAGCGGGAATATGGGAAAAGGATTTCTTGTGAACCATATATGGTAGTAAGTTAACTGAGTGGCTAAACTTTGATGTTGTAATGTATCTGTACACTGATTGGCTATAAATTCTGTGAATTTTAATAAATAGATCTGGCTTAACGAGGAAAGCTAGACTTCTGAGAAAGACCAATACAGATTTGTGATTGATTCTTTTGGGGGTCTCCGCCATGGCGTAGCGCAGCTCTTACTTTGGTTTTGATATATAAGAAGAAACTTGGAAAAGGTTTTGGTAATTATAATGAAAAATAGAATTTTTCAGTTGTTGTCTGAAGTGGGATTTGCCATTCGGATGTATCCTTACAGTTAAGTGTATCTTTACTTTTGAATGTATCCTTACATTTGCTTGTTCAGATTTTGCGAACTTGCCTCCAGGCTTGGTTTTTGTTTTATTTTCCTTGACGTTAAAGCTATGGTTCAGAGCTTGTTGATTTTTTTATTTATTTTTTATTTTTTTTGGTGCAAGGTTGGACTTTTGTCTTGGTTTGTTTTTGTCATTTTATGCATTGTAGTAAAGGAAAAATCGTTTGAGGACCTCACGTGTGTTTGAACTCGCGCCGATGTGCTGAGTAGTGTATTGTATATGCTGGAAATTGAACTCATAAAAAAAAGGAAAGAGATGTTTCTAGTTGTATTGTCTCCGTTCTGTGTCTATCTTGTTCTTCAATTCTGGTGTTTCTGGGTCGTCCATATCTTGTAATTGTGAGAATTTTATTTTAACTGATTAGATTTTGATTTCTTCTTATATATCAACAGATTTTATCTCCCATTGAGAGACAGTTTTTTTCTTTTTCCTCTTATTTTTTATTTTTATTTTCTTGCGCGCTGCTGCCATTTTTTCTTTATTTTTTTTGCTGCATGTGTTTGCGCGCTGATTCTAAAGGATTTGCTAACTGTTTTTTCTTTCATATTGCATGTTTGTTTTTGTTTTATTTTTTATTTTGTTTCTGGCCATTGATTGCGTCTGTTTATTTAAATGTTTGTCTTTACTAACTATTAATGTATGTGTTTATCTTTGATGTTTTGTATTTCGTAGTTTTGATATTATGTTTTTTATTTGTAATTTATGTATAGGGACTGCTTCTCTTAAACCAGGTTGCTTTGTCTGTGTCATTACTGCCTTGCCTCGTGTAAAAAAAAAAAAAAAAGCACAGGAAATGGAGACCATAGGGCTTTACTTTTACAGTAAATTTCAAAAATTACTGCTTTTTTTTGTTCTTAGCTTATGTTTGAAAGATGAACATAGAAAGTCAATACTCTGACAAGGCAGGTTAGACGTGAATGTTATGTTATAAGTTGATGTATGATATATAAAAAAATTTGTGTATCAAGGTGATGGGCTCAATCTGCCTTAATATAAGTTATATACATTTTCCCAAAAGAGGCGTGGTCAGTTATTTTCCTCTGGTCTTTGTTTGAGTCCAGCACTAAGGGATTGACCACACCTTAATATAGGTTATATGTTTTGCCAAAATGGCTGACTGAGATCATTTACAGTTTTGTAACTTGTATAATGGAAATATATGTAGGTTCATGTTTATTGTAGTTGTTGAATCTAAGAGGATGAAGTGATATAAAGCTGAAGGATTTGAGTGAAAGTTAAAGGAAAGCGCCTACAGGTTTAGTAGCGATGTACAAAGGAATTTAGGCAGATTTCAAATGAGAGAAGGTGGTTTTTTTTTTGGTTTTATTTTAGTTGACTAAGGGAGATGGAAGGTTGTAGTTTGGTATCTGAGTATTGTTTAATTGTTTTCTTTTTCTGCAGTGGTAGCCAGATGTCTAGTATGACTGTACCCCCATTGAATTTTCTTGGAGGGAATAAAACAGGTTGTAAAAGCTGCACAAACACCTCACGTATGAATGTTTGTTTTTAACCAATATCCTTAATAAAGATTATTGATGTTTATTAAGAATCTTTTTCTCTGAGTTTCCTCTGAGAACTTTGTGCTAATTAACGCGTCAAGTTTTAAACATGCCCTTCTATACTTTCTTTCCCAGTTCATGATATTTTTTTGTTGTGTTTTTTTTTTTATTTGAGTTGAAGTTCACATTCTTTTCTTAGTCTTCTCCATTTTTTCTCTCTCATGACCACTCCTTTTCTTTGTGTCCAAAAACGTGTTGCATTTTTTTTCTCCATTTTAAAAGTATTTTAACCATATGAATTTTAAAGTTTTTGACAGGTTAATAATACATTTTGTTCCAAAGTTTTTACTTTAGGTGAAAATTACCCATGCATGCCAACTTTGATCAAGCTAGATGGAAGATTATGTGATACCATATTGATAAAGCTGTTGGAATTGAAGGAAATTTACTCAAACACATTATCATTTCACATTGCAATGTTACATCAACCGGATAATAAGGAATTATCAGACACCAGGCAATAAAACATTCTAGTTTATCGATAACTCATCAATAAATCAGGGCGATTACAGAAGATCATTGATTGGAAATAAAACTTAAGACATGTCAGTTTTACAAAACTGTTATTTTTCAACCAATAAGACAGAAGACAAAGAAAGAAGATAACGTATTTTTATATGCTGATGGATTATCTTTGTGTTGTCGTCTAAGTGATAATTATTTTGTGTCTTTTAATTATTTTATATTTTATTATTTTTTTGTTTGTTTACAATCAATATTGTTCAAAATTCCCTGACACATTTAGGATTATTGAAGATCACATCCAATTAAAATTAGAGTTAATTAATGTATTTAGGAACATATAATTTAATGCATTTGCATAAATACGTTTCATAACATACAGTTGTGTTCAAAATTATTCAACCCCCATTGAAATTGAGTGTTTTGGCCCGTTTGACATTGATTTTGATCATTCAGTCATCTTGCTTACAATTAAATCAAAGAGGCACGTGTAGGTCAGACAAATATAACATAACATTTATAATGAAATAACCCCAAATGTCTTTTCTGTGCTCACATCATTATCAGTTTTATTCAACCCCCAAGTGACATTCAATCTTAGTACAACATCCTTTTACAGTTATAACAGCTTTTAAACGTGAAGCATAGCTTTACACAAGTGTCTTGCAGCGATCTACGGGTATCTTCGCCATTAGTCATGGGCAAAAGCCTCCAGTTCAGTCACATTCTTAGGCTTGCGCACTGCAACTGCTTTCTTTAAGTCCCACCAGAGGTTCTCAATCGGATTTAAGTCAGGTGACTGCAATGGCACTTCAAAAATGTTCCAGCCTTTAATCTGCAACCATGCTCTAGTGGACTTGGAGGTATGCTTGGGATCATTGTCCTGTTGAAAGGTCCAACATCTCCCAAGCCTCAGGTTTGTGACGGACTGCATCACATTGTCATCCAATATCTCCTGGTACAGAAGAGAATTCATGGTACCTTGCACGCTGAAGCTTCCCTGTACCTGCAGAAGCAAAAACAGCCCCAAAGCATGATTGACCCCCCGCCATGCTTCACAGTAGGCAAGGTGTTCTTTTCTTCATAGGCCTTGTTCTTCTTCCTCCAAACATAGCGTTGATCCATGGGCCCAAACAGCTCTAATTTTGTTTCATCAGTCCACAGAACACTATCCCAAAACTTCTGTGGTTTGTCCACATGACTTTTGGCATACTGCAGTCGACTCTTCTTATTCTTTGGAGACAGCAAGGGGGTGCGCCTGGGAGTTCTGGCATGGAGGCCTTCATTACGCAGTGTGCATCATATTGTCTGAGCTGAAACTTCAGTACCCACATCTGACAAATCTTTTCTCAGTTCCTCAGCAGTCACACAGGGACTTTTCTCCACTCTACGCTTCAGGTAGCGCACAGCAGTCGAAGTCAGCATCTTCTTTCTCTGCCACGACCAGGTAGCATTTCAACAGTGCCCTTTGCCTTGAATTTGCGAATGATGCTTCCTATGGTCTCTCCTGGTATGTTTAACATCTTTGCAATCTTCTTATAGCCATTGCCCTTCCTGTGAAGAGTAATCACCTCTTCTCTTGTCTTCCTGGACCATTCTCTTGACTTCACCATGTTTGTAACCACACCAGTAAATGTCTAGAAGGAGCTGAGTATCACAGTCATTTTAAAGCTGCCTAATTGGTGCTTATTATGCTTTATTGCTGCTCCGTGACATCCACAGGTGTTTTCAATACCTGAATTGAAAACACTTGAATGAACCTCTGTTCTTCAGAGTGGTAGTCTTTAAGGGGTTGAATAATTGTGTCAATGAAGAATTCACAAAAGAAACATTTACTACTGTATTACAAAACCATTGATGTCATTTTAGTTGCAATATGGTTCTTTAAAAGTCCTTGTAGGATTTATTCTGAATACAATTACAAATGTACACTAAATTCCCTAAAACCCTTTACAGCATTGGGGGTTGAATAATTTTGAACACAACTGTATATAGTGGTAAATGGAAGTTCTGATTCGGTAAAATTAATGCAGATTTTTTTTTATTTCATTTGAGGATTGGTGTGTTTTATAAACACCAGGTTTGTTTCAAAACACCGAACAAGACTGAATAGGATAGTAATTAAATATTTTTTTTTTGATTTAAAATGGGTGGAATATGCACTTCGGCTATTTCCCATTTGAGCCTAAGTTGCGTATATATATATTTTTCTCTAACAATGAGTCAGAAGTAGTATAATTTTTTCTCATTGCGTGAGGCCGATAGGCTTTGCGGGGACATTTTAAAATTTATTATCTGTGTCTCTTCTTGTATAAATTAACATTTTTATTGTTTTCGTGCATTTGAGAAGTGACAATGAATGAATGGATGTATATGATTAGCGGGGTATACCATATTTTCTTTTCTTTTTTATTTTTCTTTATTGTTGCTAAAACCGTATCACATCATCCAGAAACCTGACAGTCACAATGACTGCATATGGAACGAATCATGGACATTTTGTGTCAAGGTCAAAGGTCACAGGTAATAAGCAACCAGCGCAAAGAGACAGCTTGTTCAGGAGTCCCTATGGTGGGAGCTCTGATGACATTCAATGATTATGCGTCTCAAGCTGGGATGTTGAAAAATAAGACCACACCCTGATCTCGCACTGTGGACTACGGTATTAGATTATGGAATATTATTTTTATTTTTTATTTTCTATTTAATCCCCTAGATAAGTGTGAGAAAGGTTGGATTTGTGAAAATGAGAATGTATTTCTTGAGTGTGTGTATGAATGCAGGTGTGTATGCGTTTTGTGGAGTGAAGCTGAACATAGGAAAACACACAGATATAGATCTGACTCATGTTGATTTATTAGATAAATGAACTTTTACATTCAAGTTATTATACTTTTCTTGTTCGGTGAATTATATTTTGGGAAATGGGAATAAATAGTTATTTAATGCCTAGATTAGGTAATTTTGCCTACGCTCCAAGTGGTTCGCTGGAAGAGTGAATCTAGATAGATAAGTGTATTTTATGCTCATAAAGGGCCTCCTTGGGGAATCCCTTTTGTACATTATAAAGGTATTGAGGTATTTTAGGAGTAAATACCAGAATTTTTTTCTTCCCCTCTGAGCATCTAGAATGATCTAAAGGTCTTAGGCAAGGACACTGTAGCCCAGGTTTAATTAGTTTAATTGCCTAAGTTTGGTTTATCTTTTAGATGATCACAGGTGATATGTGATCAAAGGAAAGAATTGTTAGATTTTAATTTCCTGTAAATATTTTGTCTTAAAAAGCCTGTTCTTATAAAATGGGCTGTGAAATTCCCCCCCCCCCTCCATTTCTGTTAGTTTCAATACTGCATAGACCGTTGTTCCTTCTATAGGATTTGAGCTTTGGCCGATTTCCTGTTATGTTCAGTGCAGGAAAATGTGCGCAGAAGCGGGAATATGGGAAAAGGATTTCTTGTGAACCATATATGGTAGTAAGTTAGCTGAGTGGCTAAACTTTGATGTTGTAATGTATCTGTACACTGATTGGCTATAAATTCTGTGAATTTTAATAAATAGATCTGGCTTAACGAGGAAAGCTAGACTTCTGAGAAAGACCAATACAGTTTTGTGATTGATTCTTTTTGGGGGTCTCCGCCATGGCGCGTAGCGCAGCTCTTACTTTGGTTTTGATATATAAGAAGAAACTTGGAAAAGGTTTATGGTAATTATAATGAAAAATAGAATTTTTCAGCCACACCATTGTACATAATAATTTTAACTTTTCCTTTGTCAAATCCATTCCATAATCATGTGTTGCATACAACACTTCAAAATTCCGCACCATATACTCCAGGGGCATCTCACCCTTTATTATTATTATTCTTTATTTATAAAGCGCCAGCATATTCCGCAGCGCTGTACAATAGGCACAGTATAGACAGGGTTACAATACATTGGACAACATTTGACAAACAGTACAGGAGGAGATGAGGGCCCTATTCCCGTAGGAACTCACAATCTGGGAGGGTTGGGGTTGGAAACAGGAGGAGAGGACTGTAAGGTGAGAGTGATTGATGGTTGCGTCAGTGAGTTGGGTGGTAGGCTTCCCTAAATAGGAACGTTTTAAGGGAGCGTTTGAAGGAAGAGAAGTTAGGGGAAAGTCTGACAGTACGAGGGAGAGCGTTCCAGAGAGTGGGGCTGCGCGTGAGAAATCCTGCAGTCTATCATGGGAAGAGGTGATGCGGGGAGAAGCTAGGCGCAGGTCACTGTTTGACCTTAGGGAGCGGGCTGGGGTGTATTTGGTGATTAGTGAGGACAGGTAGTGGGGCGCTGAGTTAGTGAGGGTTTTGTAGGTAAGGATAAGGATTTTGAACTTAATTCTGCAGTGGATGGGGAGCCAGTGAAGGGACTCGCAGAGGGGAGCGGCAGAGACAGAGCGGTGGGTGAGGTGAATTAGCCTGGTGGAGGCGTTCAGGATGGATTGTAGGGGGGGGAGGCGGGACAGAGGGAGGCCAGATAAGAGATTATTGCAATAGTCGAGTCGGGAGATTACCAGGGCGTGTATGAGTTGTTTTGTGGTGACATTGGTGATAAATGGCCGAATTCTGGAAATATTACGCAGTTGGTATCAGCAGGAGGAGGAAAGAGACTTGATGTGGGGGATGAAAGAAAGAGCAGAGTCCGGTGTAACTCCAAGACAGCGAACTTGGTTTGATGGGGAGATGGTGATACCCTCCAACGTGATAGAGAAGTCAGGAGGTGGGGAGGCATTGGAGGGAGGAATAAGTAGGAGTTCAGTCTTTGACATGTTGATCTTTAGGTGGTGGGAAGCCATCCAGGAGGAGATGCCAGATAAACAGTCACTGACTTTTGAAAGGACAGGGGGAGAGAGATCAGGGGTAGAGAGGTAGATCTGAGTGTCATCAGTGTAGAGGTGGTAATTAAAGCCAAAGCTGTTGATGATTTTGCCCAGGGAGATGGTGTAGATAGAAAAGAGCAGAGGACCAAGGACAGAGCCTTAAGGTACACCAACAGATAGAGGCAATGAAGAGGAGGAGTTACCAGCACAGGACACACAGAAGGACCTGTTGGATAAATAGGAGTCAACCCAAGCAAGTGCAGTGTCACCGAGACCCAGAGAGTTGAGGGTCTGTAGAAGGAGGGGGTGGTCAACAGTGTCAAAAGCAGCCGAGAGGTCAAGCAGGATGAAAATAGAATAGTGGCCATGTTTTTTAGCAGTTAGGAGGTCGTTGGTGACTTCGGTGAGGGCAGTTTCAGTTGAGTGTAGGGGACGGAAGCCAGATTGCAGGGGGTCAAGTAGGGAATTGGAGGACAGGAAGAGGGAGAGGCGGTTGAAGACTAGTTTTTCTAAGAGCTTAGAGGTAAACCTTCTTGGGTTTGGATGACCCGTTACCCATTGTTACTCTTAAGGGCGGTAACTTTTTCACAATTCAGATATTACGTTCAGCAAAAACACTTGAAATCAACGGTCTGGTACTTCAGTCAACACTTCTTTTGAATCGTATTCGCTTCCTCCGTCAGTAGCCGACTGCAGTCGCCTGAGCCGGAAACGTACTTTAGGAGTCCAGTCTCAAGTTTGCTTCCTCGCTAGGCGAGTAGGCGCCCAATCACTCACAGCACTCTCAGCACCACTCACAGCACATACTTGTACCAGATACATTCAGCACAAAACAATACATAAACAATCCTACTCTTTCTACTAGCCGAGGGCACGCCGTCCCTCCTCTTTTGGCTCCTTATACTCAATTGATTGATCTCAACTCTTGTCTGCTTGTGACTATGTGCACCCCGTTCTATAAATACACTCCCGTCTGCAATTCCAATTTGCCTATGAGTAATCTACCCACCCGGCACCACTCCAGCTGCAGCTACCGCTGGCCCCAATTGGCACCCTTCACTACACGACGTACACACTAGCACTGACTCCGGGCTCTCAGCCCAGTCACAGAAATCCCTCCTCCTTTTCTTGTCCACGTGCAGAAGCTTTATTTACTAACACTGACTATGACTATGCAACTCCACGTGGCTACCCTCTCTTACAGAACTACCCATCAGTTAACATCCGATCCCCTGGGTTCAGACATGCGCTAGCCACTCTGGCTCTTTTGCTTGTCCGTGCTGTCGGCGCAGGGTTCGGTATGTCAATGAGACCATGGCCACGGATCTCCTTATCCGACTATGGTCGGACGTTCCGCTTATACCGGTATCTCTAATACACATACAAACATAGAAGACACTTTACCTATTGCCGCGCTGCTCGCTGTTTCCTCAGACTCGGGGTGTCCCAGCTTCCCGGGCAGGGGGTCCGTTTCGGACGAGACGAGGTCCACTGAACAGGAATTCCTGCTTGGCGCCTGCAGATATCAGCTCACCTTCAATGTACGCCCAACTGACGGGATCTTTCGCACCTGCAGTCAACCGCTACAGTGTCCAGCAGTCGTTGCCGTGCTGGCAAGGGCCCGTATCCCGGCTCACGAGCCCCCAGAAATGTAACCGGAATCCACTTGGTTCACTCGGGACGAGGCCGGACCGACACGAGCAAGGATTGTCTGAACACGAGTCTCTTCAGGAAAGGCAAACTTTATTTGTGACGTCACAGAATGCTCACACAGGATTGAATCGCAAAGAGTGAGCCCCGAACTCACCCCGACAAGAGGTCTTATACCCCGAATACATAATTAGGTACATCCCAATTAACCCACCTCCCGGTGACACTATCTCACCCCACGTGGGTTAGTACCTCCCTTGGTCAATTACAAAGACATTCCATACATTTGCCATAAATTGGCAAGCTTCATGTTAGTTTGACAGAAGATGATTTGCTGCTACGCTCAATCCGGCCTGTGCCCACCTCCCTAGAGCCTGTTTGTTATTTGTTGTAGATAAGACCTGGTCTGTTTCTACGCTATTCTTTGTCTCACTGCAGGCCTCTGTGACCTTGGTGTATCCATTTCTCATCCTGTCCCTGCCTGCCAGGATCGGCCCGGATCTTCCTTAATTTTAATTGCTTCTCTGCTAAACTAACATATTCCTAAGATTCTATGTAAGCTTCATTCTAATTCCAACTAAAATCTATCTAGTTAATTTCAAGTGAACCAATATTCTGAACAAGATGGCCGCCTGGCTCATAATGGCAACCATCTTCTGGCCTGATTCTCCTTCATTATCAGCGTATCACAAAATCCACAGCAATGAAACCCCCAGTAATGTGCTTTGTGTGTGAGCGTATCACAAAATCCACAGCAATAAAACCCCCCTGTAATGTGCTGTGTGTGCGAGCGTATCACAAAGTCCACAGAAATAAACCCCCAGTAATGTGCTGTGTGTATGAGCTTATCACAAAATCCACAGAAATAAACCCCCAGTAATGTGCTGTGTCTGTGAGCATATCACAAAATCCACAGAAATAAACCCCCAGTAATGTGCTGTGTGTGTGAGCGTATCACAAAATCCACAGAAATAAACCCCCAGTAATGTGCTGTGTGTATGAGCGTATCACAAAATCCACAGAAATAAACCCCCAGTAATGTGCTGTGTCTGTGAGCGTATCACAAAATCCACAGAAATAAACCCCCAGTAATGTGCTGTGTGTATGAGCTTATCACAAAATCCACAGAAATAAACCCCCAGTAATGTGCTGTGTCTGTGAGAATATCACAAAATCCACAGAAATAAACCCCCAGTAATGTGCTGTTTGTGTGAGCGTATCACAAAATCCACAGAAATAAACCCCCAGTAATGTGCTGTGTGTGTGAGCGTATCACAAAATCCACAGAAATAAACCCCCAGTAATGGGCTGTGTGTGTGAGCGTATCACAAAATTCACAGCAATAAAACCCCCCTGTAATGTGCGGCGCCTATAATATATAAAAGTTGCCCCCTCTCCTTTTTTTTTTTTCATTTGCAGGGAGGGGGTTGAATTTTGGTCCGGGGGGTTCAAGGAGGGGGAACCCAGCTGGCCGCATCCAATGGATAGCCGCCGGGACCTCTCACCCCCGCAGGCCTGGAGGCAGCCTCCGCTTCCCTGGTTGTCCGGTGGATGTGGGTGCTGCACCGCGATCTTTGCTTACAGACCGCAGTGCACGTCCCACAGCGAGTGACTGGACTCGAGCTGAGCGCCCGATCGCAGGTGCCCTGTCACCTGACCGCCGGCGCTCTGACACAGTCAGTAAGCGCCGGCGGTCAGATGACAGGTCATCAGCAATCGCCGGCGCTTAGCTTGTGGCCAGTCACTCGCTGTGGAACGTGCACTGCAGTCTGTAAGCACAGATCGCGGTG
Organism: Leptobrachium leishanense; assembly: GCA_009667805.1. Taxonomy (NCBI): domain Eukaryota; kingdom Metazoa; phylum Chordata; class Amphibia; order Anura; family Megophryidae; genus Leptobrachium; species Leptobrachium leishanense. Next base: position 89,395 of record RXON01003194.1, read on the forward strand.
CAGCACCCACATCCACCAGACCACCAGGGAAGCGGAGGCTGCCCCCAGGCCTGCGGAATTGAAGGGTCCCGGCGGCTATCCGTCGGATGCGGCCAGCCGGGACCCAGAGTGTTCCGCGGCATTAGGGTGTGCCCAGGCACACCCAGCACACCTCGTGCGCACGCCTATGGTTAGCACCAAGATTGTATTGTTGCCCTATAATGGCTCTGGTAAGTGTACAATAGTTCTGGATAAGTTAGCACCAACTTTGTAATATAGCCCTACATATTACTGTGACTGAGTCTTATTCCTGTGCAGCTCTGTGATACACGTGCAGGGTCAGCAACCTTGACTCTACAGATGTTTTGGGCCTACCTTTCCCATGAGGCTCAGAGAATCTAATGAGTAAGCTGAGCATCATGGGAGATGTAGTTCCAAAAAATCTGTAGAGCCAAGGTTGCTGACCCCTGTAACAGTTCAGAGGATAGGACAGTGCTGTGTTTTTTTCATAATAAACTTTTTATGCTTACTATAATTACTTGTTATTGATTTTCCTGCTATTTATCATGAATACAATATGGAATGCAGAACACACACACACACACACCATGTGAAAGAGTAGGTTTCCTTGTCTGGCTCTCTTCCACATGTTCCGCTACATAAAAGAGTGCTGCACTTTGGAAAAAAAGAAGAAAAAATATATATATACTCTGGGTCAGCCTGTATGTGGAGGCATTGAGTTTTCTGTGCAGAGTATAAAAGGGAGAATTAAATGAAAGATATACATTGCTTATACTTACCCTGCTGGTCCCATGAGGTGGCAATTATACGTGGTTTATGACTTTTATTTTATTGCATAATGGTGAAAGTCGAAATAGAGTGTAAGCTAAGCCCTGAGGTTTAGGTAGGTATAGTGGCCATGCAAACAGATTTAGAAACTAACCATTTTAAATGTGTAACTGCCATTAACCCCTAACATGCCACAATATACCAGGGGAAAACATTGTGATTAAAACACCGTGCGGTACACAGCCTCCCCATTAACCCCTAAAATGCCATTTGTCAAGGGAAACCTTGAAATGTATACGCTGTAAGGAATGAAGCCTGCCCATTAACCCTTTATATATACAACTAAAACAAGGGGAAAACAAAAGTAATACACAATTTGATATATAGCCTGACCGTTAACCCCTTTAATGCTGAGCCATTTGTACCCTGTAAAAAGAAAAAGTTACGTTTTTTATTTCAATGTTACAATGAATATGGTCATGTTGGGTATCTTTGGAAAGGCCAGACTCTGCCCTTTCCCATTGCCTCCCCAACTGATCATGTGTAATGCACAGGCATGGAGATGCAGTGCTCCAAATGACCCCTGTGTCATCTGGCTGCAGAGAAGCAGGCAGCACAGCCCCTCTCTCCCTTCTTGTGGACACGCTGATCCAGCAACTCCCATCACAAAGCCTGGCAGGGTGCAGGTGCTAGGGGTTAGGGTAAGGAGCTGTTGGGGGACAGGGGGAACAATTGGAGTTAGGAGGGAACAGAGAACGACTATGTCCCTCTGCCTGTGTTATGCCTGTGGGGTGAGCAGTGGGGAAGCTGGCCCCACCCATCAGCATGTACAGCTAGCAGAAAGTGTAGGGAGAAAAGTGGGGTGGGGCAATTGACAGCATGTGGCCGAAACCCCCAGAGCTACTGGGCAGACACTGTACAGAACTGCATGGCCAGGGCATTGGCACAGGCATTTGAAATTACTATTGCCAACAGTAAGGGCTATATTACAATCTTCACGTTAAAATGCTCGCGCAACGCGTGAATTTGTGCGCCAAGCGTTAAACGTTAACGTGCGTAAATCAACAATGCAATTACAATCCTCGCACATTTTTTCATCCGTCGAGCAATATGTGCGTTAAACGGACGCGCACAAATGCGCGCGCAGTAACGTTGCGTGCAGAAATCAGTGTGCGGACTGTTTGTTAACGCGATTCAGCCAATCAGAATTAAGAACCACAATTATCTCACGTTAAGTTTTTGCGCCTGTCAAAGTCAATCTGAGCATATATGCTGCAGCAATAATAAATGCACACAACTTCTCCATTTTATTGGTTTGGTATGAGTAGAATGTGTAACTATACTTCGCAGCATTTTTTTTTGGACTGGTGTATTTGGTTTCGGCCAGGTTGATAGAATTTCCCATCAACACCAGCTTTTAGGACTTGCTAAAATTATGCGCACAACGTCTCTGCGTTAATTCCTTCGCATAGATTGTAATACCATCCGCATACCAGGGCACAAACGCATTTGCGCTCACAATGTTAAGTATAGGATGCGTGCAGTAAAGTAAAGACGATTACGTGCGTTTGTTGCGCTGACAATGTAATACGACGTTCAGCGCAAAGGGTTTTACCCCTCGCGTTAATGTTTTTTTGCACGGGCGCAAACGTGATTGTAAGATTGTAAGAAAAACAGATTGTAATAGGGCCCTAAATGGGCTGACAAAAACCCAGGTGCCAGGTGCAATTTCTAGTTGCCATTGCGACCTGGTGGCTGGGATTTGTCCAAGCCCTGTATTAGACGAATGACTGAGTTATCCCAGAAGCTTCACTGTTCTGTGTGTGTGTGTGTAACATGTATGTATGTTTGTTATTCTGTCTCTCCCATTCTGCAGCGCTACGGAACTTATCATCTGAAGCATAAGCCAGGAAACTGGATAAAGTGAAAACACCATCACACACATTATTGCCCCTCTATATTATTTCTCTTATTCTATTAGACTTAGTGCTGTGGGAGAACAAGTAAGGACAGGTCAGGAACAGTTCTTGTGCTAGGGCAGCAAAGAACTGAGGCCAGGTCAGGAATAGTCCTTGTGCTAGGGCAGCAAAGAACTGAGGCCGTGTCAGGAACAGTCCTTGTGCTAGGGCTGCACAGGAGTAAGAATAAGGAAAGGACGATCTGTAGGGATCAGTAAGGGTCCAAGGAGGTCTCTGGATCACCAACAAGAGTGCCGCACATGCTTCTGTGTTGCAAGCTGATAAGATCCTCCAGATACAGAGTACAGTGCTGGGGTAGCACGTCTCGTGGTGTCTGGGCATTCGTATCACAGTCACGCAGTCATACTATCTAGATATGCGTTTGGTGTTGTGCATGATTTCGGAGACATATATGGAAACGTGTGTGTTTGAAGTGTGTGTTTTTGTTTTATTATTTAATTTTCTTTCTTTTACAGGACGAAAAGAGAAAATCCAATAGATCACGTGCATATTTGTGTATACAATCCCTTACCAAGGCTGATCTCTTCGGAAATCGAATGGTTTGGAAAAAGATTGCTTTGGTCTCTTTTTCCAAAGGAGGGATATTGTGGGCCTACCGAGATCAGCTGCAATAACTTCCCCTTACCCCTACCACTCTGAGAAAGAGAGGAGGGGGAGTTGATGCTTCCTTGTATTTGCAGTTAAGGTTGTGAAGGTCTTGAAAAGTGAAAGTTTTTGTAAAAGTTGGTAGAAGGCGATATGTGTCTGGCTGTGAGTGGCGAACATGAAGGCAGCCAGTGATCAAAAGTGATGGAAGTTGATTGAAGGTGAATGGAAAATGATTAGTCTAGAAAGTCGTTTTTTGCTATGTTCGCCTTTTGTTTCATCCTGCTTGTCTAGTTTCTCCTTTGTCTATTGTATGTCATTCTTAGAGAGATATTGGCACACTATGGAAGTGCCTTTGCTGAATGTTACAAGTTTAAATCCATGTTTTTCTTTTCAGCCATAACCATGTAAGTTTGAACCATGTGAGTTTTAAACCCTGACAGGTTATAAACATTTTTTCAAGTCTCTTTAATTTAGGTGAAAATTGCTGGAGTAACGCATGCCAACGCACATTGCAGCTGATGCTGATCAAGCTAGATTCATTTGATACCAATATCAATATAGCTATTGAAATTGAAGGAAATTTACTCAAACACACACATCATTCCACTTTGCAATTTTACGCTTCCTTTGGCAGATACCAAGCTCCATAACAGAGTTATCAGATGCTGGGCAATAAAACATTCTAACAAAAAGAGTTGTATTTCATCTTAAATTAATATGAAAGAAGAAAAACCACAGAACATTGCATCTTTATTTTTTCGGAAGAATCATCACTGTGCTGTTCTCGTAAGGATCGTCTATGCCTGATACCTGCATTTTTGTTCTAAGTGATGAATACTTCGTATTGTATATTCTAATGCTTCGTATTGTATATTCTTATGTGATCACAATTCTTATTTTTCAGGAGTAAGTAAATGCTCTGATATATTTATGATATTGCAGGTTACATTCAATTAAAACTGGAGTTAGAGTATTTTTAATAACGTACTCAGGAAATCATAACAGTCTTTTAATCTAGCTGTCCAAAATAGTCTTAAAACAATACATCCAGTTTAAATATAATAAAATATATTATTAACTAGGTGGTTAAAGTAGTCCCATTACTGTGAATAAAATATAAATAATGTTTTAATAAATCCAATGGTAATCATGCGATAATGAATAAATAGCTTTTAAAATGACTAAATTCTTTATGTAAACTAGGTGTAAAGGAAGGAATTGCAGGAAGATTTTGTTTTATTGAGAATTATTTGTTTGCTGATAATATTTACCATATTTTTGATGGAATTTTTATTTTACTGGAAATATTTTTGTAATTGACCACTAAACAAGAACAGAAGTGTGTATAGAATATTTGTTACTATATGGGTGTAGGGCGCACAGTGGCTGGTCTTCGGGCTAGAGTTGCGCATATATTTTTTCTATAATGAACTGAGTCAGATGTCGTATGACCCTGTGGGTTATATACAAAAGAGGCTGCATAAGGTCCATATCCCAAGGGGGGTTTGTGTTTTTATTTTTATTGGCCGCCTTGGGAAATTATTAGTGTAGCAAAAAGAAACACAGATACTATACACTAACACACTTGTCTCTGTTGCAGTTCTGTGTTTGTGTGCAAGATGAATGAATCTGTTTACTTGTTCCCTTTCAGCCTGTCCCCAACCTTTTTTATTTTGCTATGTTGGCGTTTGCCATTATTTTCATCATCAACATCGTTTTAACCATGAGCCTGCCAGTCATCAAGTACCCGCTGACTGAGTCCTGTGTGGATTGTGGACTAGCTCCCCTGTCACCTTTGATTTCCTCTCTGGTTTAATTGAGATTCCATTCAGTAAATCAATCATTGTTGCTGGATTCTATCGCCCACCAAGCTCTCCAGTGCACTCCATCTCTGACATATCTCAAATCCTTAATAACCTACTTGCCCAAAACCAAAAAAGTGAAATGCTGGTCCTCGGCGATTTTAATACAGATTGGCTAAATCCTAAAAACAATAAACACTGCTTGAAAGGTATTTTAATATGATAGGTAGTGTGAATCCACCCCCCCCCCATTATAAGTGTCAAACCCTGCATGTCTTTTACTTGCATAGGATGTTAGCCTGTGGAATTTAGCCATTTCCTTTGTGTGCAGGAAGTGGTGTGTGAAAAGTGTATGCTAGAAAAAGCCATCTCTGAATCAATATCGTAATTTTTGGCTCACTGTTGGTTAAACTCTGACGTAGAAATGTATCTGTATGCTGATTGGCTATAAGTTCTTTGAAATCTAATAAAAGACCTGTCTAAGGAAGGATATTTCAGACAGGACTGACGCTACATTGCTTTGTGGCTGATTTTGTTGTCTCTCGCCATGGTGAAGCGCCGCGCCCTGTTTTCAACTTTGATATATGAGAAGAAACTTGAAAAAGGTTTATTGAAATTTCATAAATGGTAATTATTATAGGGAGTTTGTTTTGTTTGCTTTAAATCCAAATTTATCAGTTGTTGTCTGAAGTGGGATTTGCCATTCAGATGTATTTTTATATTTAAGTGTATCTTTACATTTGAATGTATTCTTACATTTGCTTGTTCAGATTTTGCGAACTTGCCTCCAGGCTTGGTTTCCTTGAAGTTAAAGCTATGGTTCAGAGCTTGTTCATTTTTTTTTTTCATTTTTTTTTTATTTTTTTTTGGTGCAAGGTTTTGTCTTGATTTGTTTTTGTCATTTTATGTATTGTAGTAAAGGAAAATCGTTTGAGGACCTCACGTGTGTTTGAACTCGCCCGGTGTGCTGAGTGAGTATTTGTATTTGCTGGAAATTGAACTCATAAAAAAAGAAACGAGATGTTTCTAGTTGTTTTGTCTCCGTTCTGTGTCTATCTTGTACTTCAATTCTGGTGTTTCTGGGTCGTCCATATCTTGTGATTGTGAGAATTTTATTTTAACTGATTACATTTCTTCTTATATCAACTGATTTAATCTCTCCTCATTGAGAGACAGTTTTTTTTCCTCTTAATTTTTATTTTTATTTTTCCGCGCGCTGCTGCCATTTTTTCTTTTATTTTCTTTTGCTGCATGTGTTTGCGCGCTGATTCTAAAGGATTTGCTAACTGTTTTTTCTTTCAGATTGCATGTTTGTTTTGTTTTATTTTTTTTATTTTGTTCTGGCCATTGATTGCGTCTGTTTATTTAAATGTTTGTCTTTACTAACTATTAATATATGTGTGTATCTTTGATGTTTTGTATTTCGTAGTTTTGATATTATGTTTTTTATATGTAATTTATGTATAGGGACTGCTTTTCGTAAACCAGGTTTCTTTGTTTCTGTGTCATTACTGCCTTGCCTCGTGTAAAAAAAAAAGGCACAGGAAATGGAGACGACAATAGGGTTTTACTTTTACAGTGACTTTCAAAAGCGCCTGCTAACTTTTTTTCTCTTTGTTCTTTTTTTTATTTAATTAAAAGAAACTCTTTATTTGTAATGTATAATGTTATTATGTGTTTGTATAAGGATTTTTTTCTTTGAATGCTAGTAGTCTTTTAGCAGTGCAGGTTGGAGAATGGAATATGTAGTTATTTTTGTTGTTCTGTGAGTATCTATTTGGATAATTGAACAGTATATACAAATGACATGTGTCTAATGCCTTGAAAGACTGTAGTAGCAGTTGAATTCTGGAGCTGTTAGTGCTTTATAAAACTGTAACTGTTGTGGAATTGGGCGCGGTTTGAGTGCTTCGGCGTGCGTACAGTAGTGGAACAGAAGAAAGTAATTATGGAGCTGCATTTACTGTAAATGGATTATAAATTGATGTATGATATATATATAAAAAAAGTAGTATATCAAGGTAATGGGCTCAAAGTTGTACATTTTCCCAAAAGAGGCGTGGTCAGTTATTTTCCTCTGGTCTTTGTTTGAGTCCAGCACTAAGGGAATGACCACACCTTAATATAGGTTATATGTTTTGCCAAAATGGCTGACTGAGATCATTTACAGTTTTGTAACTTGTATAATGGAATATATATATGTAGGTTCATGTTTAGTTGTTTGGAATCTAAGAGGATGAAGTGATATAAAGCTGAAGGATTTGAGTGAAAGTTTAAAGGAAAGCGCCTACAGGTTTAGTAGCGCTGTACAAAGGAATTTAGGCAGATTTCAAATGAGAGAAGGTGGTTTTTTTTGTTTTATTTTAGTTGACTAAGGGAGATGGAAGGTTGTAGTTTGGTATCTGAGTATTGTTTGATTTGTTTTCTTTTTCTGCAGTGGTAGCCAGATGTCTAGTATTTTTTTTTGCTGTCTGATGTTTTTTTCTTTTGGTGTGAAGTGCAATAGCGTATAACTTTGCCTCTATTGAATATTCTTGGAGGGAATAAAACAGGTTGTAAAATAGCTGCACAAACACCTCACGTTTGAATGTTTGTTTTTAACCAATATCCTTAATAAAGATTATTGATGTTTATTAAGAATCTTTTTCTTGAGTTTCCTCTGAGAACTTTGTGCTAATTAACGCGTCAAGTTTTAACATGCCCTTCTATACTTTCTTTCCCAGTTCATGATATTTTTGTGTGTGTTTTTTTTATTTGAATTGAAGTTCACATTCTTTTCCTAGTCCCTCCATTTTGTCTCACTCATGACCCCTCCTCTCCTCCGTGTTGTCTCACTCATGACCCCTCCTCTCCTCCGTGTTATCTCACTCATGACCACTCCTTTTTCTTTGTGTCCAAAAAAAAAAAATGTGTTGCATTTTTTTCTCCATTTTAAAAGTATTTTAACCATATGAATTTTAAAGTTTTTGACAGGTTAATAATACATTTTTTTCCCAAGTTTTTACTTTAGGTGAAAAATTACCCATGCATGCCAACTTTGCTCAAGCTAGATGGAAGATTATGCGATACCAATATTGATAAAGATGTTGGAATTGAAGGAAATTTACTCAAACACATTATCATTTCACATTGCAATGTTACATCAACCGGATAATAAGGAATTATCAGACACCAGGCAATAAAACAATCTAATTATCGACAACTCATCAATAAATCATGCTATTTATAGAAGATCATTGATTTGGAAATACAACTTAAGACATGTCAGTTTTACAAAACTGTTATTTTCAACCAATAAGACAGAAGACAAAGAAAGAAGATAATGTATTTTTATATTCTGATGTCGTCTAAGTGATAATTATTTTATATTTTGTTATTTTTGTTGTTTAGTTACAATCAATATTGTTCAAAATTCCCTGACACATTTAGGATTATTGAAGATCACATCCAATTAAAATTAGAGTTCATTAATGTATTTAGGAACATATAATTTAATGCATTTGCATAAATACGTTTCATGACATATATAGTGGTAAATGGAAAGTTTTAATTCGATAAAATTAATGCTGTTTTATTTTTTTTATTTTTTATTTCATTTGAGGATTGTGTGTTTTTATAAATGCCAGGTTTGTTTCACAACACCGAACAAGACTGAATAGGATAGTAATTAAAAAAAAAAAAAAAAAAAAAATATATTATATTTAATAAAAGGGTGGAATATGCACTTCGGCTATTTCCCTTTTGAGCCAAAGTTGCGTATATATATTTTTCTCTAACAATGAGTCAGAAGTAGTATAATTTTATTTTTCTCTAACAATGAGTCAGAAGTAGTATAATTTTTTTATTGCGTGAGGCCGACAGGCTTCGCGGGGACATTTTGAAATTTATTATCTGTGTCTCTTCTTGTGTAAATTAACATTTTTATTGTTTTCGTGCATTTGAGAGTGACAATGAATGAATGGATGTATATGATTAGCGGGGTATACCATATTTTTCTTTTCTTTATTGTTGCTAAAACCATATCACAGCATCAAGAAACCTGACAGTCACAATGACTGCATATGGAACGAATCATGGACATTTTGTGTCAAGGTCAAAGGTCACAGGTAATAAGCAACCAGCGCAAAGAGACAGCTTGTTCAGGAGTCCCTATGGTGGGAGCTCTGATGACATTCAATGATTATGCGTCTCAAGCTGGGATGTTGAAAAAAAAGACCACACCCTGATCTCGCACTGTGGTATTAGATTATGGAATATTATTTTTTTTATTTAATCCCCTAGATAAGTGTGAGAAAGGATTTAATTTGTGAAAATGAGAATGTATTTCTTGAATGTGTGTATGAATGCAGGTGTATATGCGTTTTGTGGAGTGAAGCTGAACATAGGAAAATACACAGATATAGATCTGACTCATGTTGATTTATTAGATAAATGAACTTTTACATTCAAGTTATTATACTTTTCTTGTTCGGTGAATTATATTTTGGAAATGGGAATAAATAGTTATTTAATGTCTAGATTAGGTATTTTTGCCTACGCTCCAAATGTGGTTCGCTGGAAGAGTGAATCTAGATAGATAAGTGTATTTTATGCTCATAAAGGGCATCCTTGGGGAATCCTTTTCGTATATCATACAGGTATTAGGCGAGGATACTATGGCCCCAGGTATAATTAGTTTAATTGTCTAGTTTGTTTCATCCCTTTTTGTGATCACGATTGTATATGTGATCAATGAGACGATTGAAAGGTATTTTAATATGATAGGTAGTGTGAATCCACCCCCCCCCATTATAAGTGTCAAACCCTGCATGTCTTTTACTTGCATAGGATGTTAGCCTGTGGAATTTAGCCATTTCCTTTGTGTGCAGGAAGTGGTGTGTGAAAAGTGTATGCTAGAAAAAGCCATCTCTGAATCAATATCGTAATTTTTGGCTCACTGTTGGTTAAACTCTGACGTAGAAATGTATCTGTATGCTGATTGGCTATAAGTTCTTTGAAATCTAATAAAAGACCTGTCTAAGGAAGGATATTTCAGACAGGACTGACGCTACATTGCTTTGTGGCTGATTTTGTTGTCTCTCGCCATGGTGAAGCGCCACGCCCTGTTTTCAACTTTGATATATGAGAAGAAACTTGAAAAAGGTTTATTGAAATTTCATAAATGGTAATTATTATAGGGAGTTTGTTTTGTTTGCTTTAAATCCAAATTTATCACTGCTTAAAACTTTGCAGCTAACTCAATTGATCTCCTCCCCAACTCGCATTAATATGAAAAGCCCTAACCATACCTTGCTGGGCTGGATTCTCTCCTCATCTCCTGATCGAATACAGGAGGCAGGTGTTCTCGCTAATAGCTTTAGTGACCATTGTCTAGTGTACTTCGTGCGCAAAATAAAGGCCATGAAATCTCCCCCAAAGGTAATAACCACCAGGTCTTTCAAGAAATTTATTCTTGAATCCTTCCTAAGTGATCTCAAATAGCTCCCCTGGTACAGACTAAACCTAATTCCAGACCTAGACTGTGCAATTGAATACTTTCAGTCTGCGCTCCTGCAAGTCTGGAATTCCCATGCCCCGCTGCGTAAAGTGAGAGTAAAAGGGACCCATCTCCCCTGGGTTACAGCTGATCTTACACTAATGTACCAGCTTAGAGATTCACTGTGGTCAAATTTCAAGAGTACTGGTTCCATGAACGATCACTACGAATACCGAAAATGCCAGAATGAATGCACATTCTGAATGAATGCACAAAACAAACAAAAATGGCAAAAGCCCATTACTTCAATGAAAATCTAAACAATAACATATCAAACCCTAGAAACTTTTGGAGAACCATAAGTAACATACAAGCACCCCCAGTCCACTCCCAGCTGGCTGCTGTAAAAGTAAACAACCAAATCTATAAAACACCGTAATCTATAGACACCGTAATCTATACCAGCAAACCAAATCTCCGGCAGCTGGAAGCCGTGCTGCAAGAACAATTCACAGAGGTAGAAAAGTGGATCAAACACGACAAACTTTTTTTAAATAATGACAAAACTGTAACGATGCTCTTTGGAACAAAACCTAAACTACACAAATTGCAAAATCACCACTTATGTGGTCCGTCGGACCTCTCTCCCTCCCGATCGCTGGGGGGCAGAGGGTTAATCCAGGCACCGTTTGGAAGGGCACAGCCTGCCCTTCCAAACGGTGGCTGTGATTAACCCCTGGGGAGCCGGATCACGAATCGGCGCTGAAAAGTGCCGTATCGTGATCCTCTCCTGGAGCTGGCCGACATCTTGGATGTCGGCCAAGCCTCCAGGACCTCCCCCTGAGGACTGGTGTCATCATGCATAGCACGATGACGCCAGTCCTGGAGTTAACCCCTAGCTGCCACCAATGGTGGAGATAGGGGTTCATTGGAACCCCCTATCTCCCGATCCGTGACAGCTAGGGGTTAATGTTTGATATCGTTGGATCGGCCAGAGCATGGCCTTTCCAAGGATACTAAACATGAGCATGAAAAATGTTTTTTTTTTTAAATAAAATAAAAATAACAAAATTAAAATATTTTAAAAGAAAATTCTAAAAAAATAAACAAGTTTTTTTGTTTGTTTTTGTTTTGTTAATGCAGCAATATTGTTCCCATTTCAATTATAATGTGAACAATAATGCTGCACTAACGATTTTTGTATGCGGTGCGTTTGTTAAAAAAAGCGAAATTTTCCCCAAAAAAAAATGTAACGAGACCCCATTTCTAATTTTTTTAACAAGCGCACCCCATACAAAATATAACCGCAAACGATCGCATGTTAAAAAAAACACTTTACACATATTAAATTATTGAAAATTCCTCTTTAAGACATGTGCCACCAAATTGGTTATTGTAGTTAGCATGCACCACTCAAAAGCGTCACGATGAGGTGCAAACATAAGTGGTCCATGTCACGGAAAACAACTGGTTAATATAGAGACAAGGAGTGAGCCTGGTAGCTACAATTTGCAATGCACTGATCGAGAAATCACAATAAAGTGCAAGCAGTAGCAATCACCCAGCCAAAAGTGTATTCCTAAAAGAAAAAAAAAAAATGTGTATACATTGGAGTATACTTAAATGCTTAAAGACATATGCCACCAAATTTGTTGTTGTAATTAGCATGCACCCCTCAAAAGCGTCACGATGAAGTGCAAACATAAATGGTCCACGTCATGGAATACAGCTGGTAAATATAAGACAGGGGTAAATCTGGTAGCTACAATTTACAACTAAAACAAGGGGAAAATGAAAGGAATACACAATGTGATATATAGCCTGACCGTTAACCCCTTAATGCTGAGCCATTTGTACCCTGTAAAAAGAAAAAGTTACGCTTTTTATTTCAATGTTACAATGAATATGGTCATGTTGGGTAACTTTGGAAAGGCCAGACTCTGCCCTTTCCCATTGCCTCCAACTGATCATGTGTAATGCACAGGCATGGAGATGCAGTGCTCCAAATGACCCCTGTGCCATCTGGCTGCAGAGAAGCAGGCAGCACAGCCCCTCCCTTCTTGTGGGCACGCTGATCCAGCAACTCCCATCACTGGGCCTGGCAGGGTGCAGGTGCTAGGGGTTAGGGTAAGGAGCTGTTGGGGGACAGGGGGAACTATTGGGGTTAGGAGGGAACAGAGAATGACTATGTCCCTCTGCCTGTGTTATGCCTGTGGGGGGAGCAGTGGGGAAGCTGGCCCTGCCCATCAGCATGTACAGCTAGCAGAAAGTGCAGGGAGAAAAGTGGGGTGGGGCAATTGACAGCATGTGGCCGAAACCCCCAGAGCTGCTGGGCAGACGCTGTACAGAACTGTATGGCCAGGGCATTGGCACAGGCATTTGAAATTGCAAATTGTAGCTACCAGGTTTACCCCTGTCTTTATATTTACCAGCTGTATTCCATGACGTGGACCATTTATGTTTGCACTTCATCGTGACGCTTTTGAGTGGTGCATGCTAACTACAATATCCAATTTGGTGGCACATGTCTTTAAGCATTTAAGTATACTCCAATGTATACACATTTTTTCTTCTTTTAGGAATACACTTTTGGCTGGGTGATTGCTACTGCTTGCACTTTATTGTGATTTCTCGATCAGTGCATTGCAAATTGTAGCTACCAGGCTCACTCCTTGTCTCTATATTAACCAGTTGTATTCCGTGACATGGACCACTTATATTTGCACCTCATCGTGATTCTTTTGAGTGGTGCATGCTAACTACAATAACCAATTTGGTGGCACATGTCTTTAAGCATTTAAGTATACTCTAAGAGTGTGCATACTTTTCTGAGGTTATCCTTAGGCATCTCTTGCTGATTATTTTTTTCAGGTGGTGGTTCTCAGTTTTTGACATACAATTGTTGTCACAGAGGCCTCACCCTGCATTAGATGCTTTTTGTGATTGGTCATTGACCTTGAGTTATGGTCTCTAATCTATGACCTTTTTTGTGTGTTTTTATACATTTTGTGGGTGTGTGCGTTTTTTCCTCAGAAGTCCAATAAAGGTTTAGAAATTTAATCATTTGTTTCCACCTTCCTTTTGGGTTCTTTGGAATCCAATTCTTCCAAAAAAATTAAAAAAGGAACATTTTTTTATTTTTAGAAAGGATTTTACCAGGAAGGATGGAGATTTCTCTCATTTTCAAGTTGCATTTTATTTTAAGGAATCTACAGAATATTGTATCTTTTAATTTGAAGAAACAACTCCTGATGGCTATCTCCAGTGTCATTTTTGTAGGGATATTCTCATTGCTACTGCAGTGCCATGCATTGTCTGTTCTGTTGCTGGTATCAAGTGGGGATTCCAACTACATGAAGGCCTTTGATTCAACAAGAAGATGATTATTTTGTATTGTATATTCCTGTTAGGTATGTGTTTACACTTCTCATTCTTTAGTGGGAATTCCATGATCCAGCTCAATTTAAATAATCTAATTAGGACTAACTAAGCAAAGTTTTAATTTATGTTACTTGACAATAATGGCTCTGAAATATTTAGGATATATTAGGTCACATTTACCTGTAGATACTCGAGTATACCGCTAGATTTTGGTGATACAAATTTACCTTTAAATTGGAGGGGCCACGTTATATTTGAGACATCTGCTACGCGTGTAAAAAAAAAACTCGACTTGCTCGTGGATCCCAAGTCTCCTTTACTATCGGCAGGCGCGGTGGATGAGCCTGCCTGCTGGAGCCGATGGTCAGAAAACGACATCTCCCGGCATGCTGGCTATTGGTGAATGATTCACTGTCATCTCGCTCCGCCGGCCATTTTATCGCAAGTAAGAAGACTGGTGGTTGGCGGCTTCATACTTAGTAATAACTACAATCATTCCAGAGCAGAGCACCCTGGCCTGAGGGGAAGCCTGACTGTGTTAAGAGAACCTGGAAAGATTAATGGTTTTCCAGTACAGTATACTTTTAAAATTTTGCTCCTCGCATTATATTCGAGTCTTGAGTATTCTCTAATTTCCATAATAAATCTCTATCGCATTATATTCAGGTTGCGCTATACTCGAGTATCTACAGTAATTCAAACTGGAGCCATAAAAGGTTTGTCACGGGGCAGTGCCTGGTGA